>JAQGAT010000112.1:0-59190 GCA_034687845.1 Pantelozetes paolii | reverse complement strand
TGAATTAAAATTTACTTTAAATTTGAATGAAAAATGTGATGACATTCACCACATTCTCAGGATATTTGTTATTAAGAATAATATAAAAGTGATTTTTATGTTATCATGAATTGTCTGTAACTGTAAGGCACTGTAACAAACTAACTGTGCAGCACAGGACACAGTGATGTACAGTACATATGCTGTAACTCCAAACAAACTATTTTTACATTTACGCTCGTCTTCAGAGACGTCTTGAGACTGTGTTGGGTCTTATATCTCAACCATTTTAGGTCACAATTGTGTTGTTTAGCCAAAAGTTTCATTTATTGAGTCAATAATGGATTGAATTTTATGTTTTGCATTAAAATACATAATATTGATAAAAACAAGGAATGAGTGAAACATATAATTTCAGTTTTCAGATAAAGTTTTTTAAATGATCGTGGTGACGAAACAGTTATAATCCACTGTTAATTACCCTGTTTTCCAAATGCATAATTTAAATAAAATGTCACAATCACACAGTTATATAAATCACACTAAGCTATAACAACATATTGCCACGAGGCATTCTATATGAAAATTTTAACCAAGGCCTCATTGAAAAATCTTGCTAAACGCCCATAGAATATTCCATGATAAATCCCAATAGAGAATCTTATGTTAATTCAATGTTAAACTGTCGTTGATAATAACGACCAAACTATATGTTCCAGTTCTTTCGGAAAACTGTAATTAAAAATTGATTTTTTATATAACGTTTTAAAAATTAGGTGATAAGTCAGGGGGTAATGCATTATATAACCCATAATTCATTACATGTGGTAATATTGTCTGTTGGCAACAATTCTCGGCTAACATCAGATCTGCAGATTTGATTGCAACGGCTTTTATGCCATACCTTTCCATTTAGTTGCAGATAAGCCTATGCTAACCCACTTTGAGTAGTGAACAACAGTTAAGTCAATCAAAATCATCATTTCATTACATAATGGCAACGCATTAGTTGTGATATAACTGTTTATTTGTAATACACTTGTCTCTGGGTCTTCATGTCTTCATTAGATAATGTTGACCACAACTACACAACTATTGTCTATTGTCTTCAGTCTTCATCTCTTTCTCTCAAACTTTCCTTTTATTTCATTTTTCTTTTCAATTCTCTCATAATGTTGTGACTCTTCGGCTCTTTCCTCAAGAGATGCTCTTTTAATAACGCATACTATAGATAGCCTTTGGCTTACGTTCACAAACATGTGGTCCAAACCTGACTGACTGTTAGGGACACAAAATATTCTCAAACATTCTGTTAAACATTTTTACAATTGAATTATAAGTCAAAAGTCAACGCATTATAGAAATGCTTAGAAATGCTTAGACTAACAGTTAGACTGAGTTTAACTCAATAACGAAGTCATTAGAAAGTGCTTGCATTGGATGTAAAGTGAATCCAAGAAATAAATGAAATTTTTCCCAGTTTTGGGGCTCTTTATCAGTTGAAGGGATCGTTGGGAGAGTTGAAAATATTTTATTTAGTTTTAAATTATATATTTTTTGCCAACGATTTGCAATAAAACAAAAGGAATTTTCAAATATATTTTTAAAATAATATTTTTGGCAATAAATGGTTAATTTATTTCCGCTTTTCTAATGAATTATATTTTTTTCTTTTTTTTGTGTTTCAGTTTTTTTGCGCAAAAATGCATTGATTTTAGTATTTATTTCCCTTTACTTCCCTTTACATCAAATATACTTTAATAAAACATTTTTTGTACAATCGTTTACTAAATCCACAATTTGTGTGAAGTAAATGTCATTTTAGGTCACAATTCTGTTGTTTAGCCAAAAGTATCATTTATTGAGTCAATAATGGATTTGAATTTTATGTTTTGTATTAAAATATATAATATCAGTGAAAAAATTGAATATTTATATACCGTTTTAAAAATCAGGTGATGTATAAGTCAGGGGGTAATGCAGAATATAATCCATAATTCATTACATTTACTTAAAAATTAGCAGAAAATGCATAATTCATTGTAATTTGCATTTAAAACCATTAAAATAATTATTTGTTACGATTTTTGTTTGAATTTAAGCATAAAATTAGGTTTTATTTAATAAAAATGTGATTATATTTACAGAGAAGTGGTATTCAGGGGAAGTGGTATTCAGGGGATCAAAAGAAAACATTAAATAAATCTAATTTTGTGTCTGAAAAAAGTTTTCCCTCAAAAAAGCACTCAAGTATTCATCACTGAATTCACATCTCTGTCTCCGTCTGTTTGTCCCAACCCTTACACCATTCAAACAAAAGTATTTAATCTTTGAAAACACTTTTCAACACTAAATTTGTGACCGGGTTTGCATGTGGAGCCAAAAATGTGTCCCTAATATCAGTGATGTTTTACTGTTTAGATTAAAACACTATCTTTTAATGTATTAATTATTTGACAGAAATAATAACGAAAACGAAATTTAATTTTATTCTTGTATTCAATCTATTATTCATTGAAAGAGCATTGGTTTGAATCGTGAATACAGTTATCCGGTTAATATGTTTTCAATATAATTGTCTATAAAATGAAATATCTTTACAACAAAACAAAACAAAAGGCTTTGAATTCATTTATTGCTAACCAAAACCTGAAATGAGTGAATGCTTTATTGCTTTTATGAATAATAGAATAAATGTTTGAAGCATTGAATTCCTTACACAATATATACACACAATATATACACAATATATACAATATATTCAATCAATTTCTCTCTACTTTTCAATCCAAACACAAACCCATTGGAGAATCAGTTATTGAAAATCTAAACAATTGAATGCAATTGTCGTGTAATATAAATAATTGCAAATATTTTAATGGTTTTTGACCACAATTTTATACAAAAGAGCAGTTTTGTTGCAAATACTTCACATATATCTATAAACCGTTAGATTGAATGCATATAAAGGTTATAACTGTTATAACGGTTAGACATAAATGAATTCAATTTAAGTTTGTTTAACAAAAAGGATTAATCGAGTGATGACTTCAAAGCAAAACTTTTAGTTTCAAGAGTTCTTCAAATTTTGTCAAATATTTCAATTGCTATCCAAATAACTCAATAATTATTTTAAATCCTTTTCCAAAGCATTTGTAAGCTCAGGGATATTTTGATAAATTATTAGAATAATGTTGACTATCTTTCTCTGTAATAAACAAAACCCCCCTTTAATTGCTTACTTCATCGTCAATGAAAATACAAACACTTGAAGCGAAACAAATTCAGTCTATTTTGGAGAACAAATGCCTTTCACTTAATGTTAACAAAAATTTATGATTTATTTTCATTAATGGCTTTGAAATGCATTTAATAGTAATTTTTACAAATGTTTTTATTTCTAAATTAGATTTTGTCCGAACTTTCCATTGAATTTGTTTTCCAATGGACTTAATCTCTGGTCAGAGCACTAGTAGTCAATGAGTAGATGTCGTATCCAATTGTTAATCCATTTATAATACATATAGAGATCTGTTTTAGACAAAGAGATGTCTAAACAAAAGGCATTTATACCAATCATTGCCTTAACTTCACTGCCAGTGCTATAAAACTTTTATTCAATTCAATTAAATACTAAACAAATATTTATTACTCAACTCAGAAACACAATTAAATTCTCTTCGGTTCCCACTTTAGGCCATATTTTCATTGAATAAATAAATAAAACAAAAATTAATTTCAATACTTTTCACTCATTTATTAATCTATTGTTAATTTCGCGACACATTTGACCATTGAATTCAAAATATAAATTTTATTATCGTTTTCAAGTCATTAAAATATTTTTATGTTTTTTATACTTTCATAATTATCTCTGTATTTATGTCATATCTATGAATGACATTGCGTAGTTTGAACAGAATATTCTGTATTTTAAAAACTATACTTCACTATAACTTAAGAGTGTTTAGCACTCATAAAAAAATAAAAATAAACTATACCTGAAAATTCAAGTTTAAGTTTAAACAAACAGTATATTATTTTACAGATAATCTATCGCTTAATGGCTTTTATGCGGAAATAATTTAATTAAAACACGGTTTTTGCATAAATTGTTTATAAAACATGAATTTCTCACTTCTTTTTAATCGATTTATTGATAAAATGAATGCTTTTTTCAATACTAAGAGTAAGAAAAAACTAGAAATCGATTGAAATAAGAAATGATTTTAATAGTAAACCAAAAGTAATATAAAATCATTTTTTTTCTATTTCTTTGAACTGAATTTTTTCTCACATTTAAATTCATTAAAGTTTTTTATTTAACATTTGATAAAAATTTGAATAATAAATAAATTAAACGTTAATTTACACAAAATCTTTGTTTCAAAGAAACTAAACATAACTTAAAGTTTTCTTTTAATAATAAAATGAAAAATTTCGCAAAAAATCAAATTAAAAAAAACATAAAATACTTTTTAGACTTAATATTAATTACTTATACTTCACTTCAGAAGACATAAAATTGAATTCAATTTCTTTAATGATTTGTTTCAATGTTTGAATGCTTTCATAGATCTAATCATTAGTTTCTTTTTGAACAAAACTTTAATTTAAATTTTGTGAAAAAATTTATTAAACATTTGCTCACAAATCAAAAATTGTTTCATTACTGTAGACGCGGAGTATATTTGAGTATATTTTGTATTTTGAAGTCAAAAATGTCTTATTTAAGACATCCAGGAGTAGAGATAGTAATTTATATTACCAGTGCTTATATACCAGTGCTTCGGCAGAAATATATATTCAGAAATAGTTGACGAAAAGAAACGAACTGTGAATTAATTCAGAAAAAAGACTATAAAGAGGACTAAAAGGCTTATCCTTTATGTGAAAATCGATGTTTGAAATGATTGACATCAAAAGCCTTTACTATCAAACGTTGAATTGGGGTCTGAATTGAGCTTTACTTATGTGAAAGACTCCAACATTTAGTTCATTTGACTTATAATAAGAAATGTATCGCAAATTCATTCACTTTTATACAACAATAGAGTGTTTGCAAAGGAATTTGATTTCTTTTTTGTTTCATTATTTTGTTGTGAATAAAAGAAAGCAAAGAATTTCTTTTGAAAAATGACTGAAAAGACACAGAAATTAAATTTATAGAAGAATTTTGGCTATAGTTTAGCGAAAGTATCAAAAAGTTATTACAAAACTCTCAAACTGTGCGCTAAAAGTGATTCAAAGAGAAAGAGATCTGAAAATAGTATTAAATGTTTTGAAAATAATAGACGAAAAACACGTTTATCTCAACAAAACAACATTTCATTTCAGAGTTTTGTGTAATTCTTGTCCCAAACGTATTGATTGTATATATCTTTTCAAAACTAATTCTTATGTAAAGAAAATACAGATTTATGTTATGTTTTGTTATGTTTTCACTTATTGTCTAATAAATAATCAAAAAATATGATAATATGAAACAATTTATTTGAGTTGTTCTTGGTCAGGTGTTTCATTTTGCTGATTAATACAGAATTGCGGAGCTTAATAAACAAAAGAGTTTCTTGTTTATTATATAATATTTGACCCAGTTAACAATGAACACTATTACTGTATATAGATTTGGATATAGAGTTTATATTTCATAAAAAATATTTTTGGATTAAAACCGATGTTTTATTTTAAGGGGGAAAAAGTTATTATTACTATTATTAGTAAATATTAAGACATTTCGTGAAAATATTTGAAAAGTAGGAGAAAATGACTAAAAATATGTATTTTAACGAAACTTTCAAAATTAAATTCATTGAGTGAACACGTGATCAGAATATTTCGTTGTTTTAAGCAATTTGTCATTTTTTGTCTTAAACTATAAGACTTACAGACTTTTTAGACAACATCTCTGCCATTGTATACACATATTATGTTTACAGGCAGTGAAGTACAGCCGGTGCTCATATACGATGCAGTGTTGTATTGGCATCAATAATGAAAGCCCTGTTCATCGTTCAGAACTATATTGTAATGCATTTTATATAATAAAATGAATTTATATTTATTTAAATTTATGAGATTTTTGTGCTTTCACTTCACTCTTATCCCAAAATATCTATTGAATTATTTACCAAAAAATATATTTAATAAGTACTCAAATAATAATCGAAAATTTGAGCCCCTTTTTCAATATACCCTGAAATTTAGTAATGCTTTTGAAGTTTTCAGTCATATTTACATTCACATCAATTCAGTTAAACTCTAATATCGTTGAAGTATTGAAAGCACGAAAGTATCGCAAAAGTAGCGATAATTTTATCAAAAAATGTCACTTTATTTGCGATCAATACTTCAATACTTCATATATTTATAACTATTTTGTTTGAATTTCATATTAAACTAGAAATACATTACAAATCTGTAATTTATTTATGATTTTATGCAATAATAATATTTAAGTTAATTTAATAGACATTAGTTTTTATGTATTTTTAGGTATTATTTAACGATATTTTCTTTGTTTTAAAAGTTTTGAATATTTCATTGAAAATCAAATTAAAGTTTAAAATATTAAACATTAGTTTTTGGGCCAAATATTTGTTTGGATGAAACATAACACTAATTTTCACCAAATGTTATAAAAGCGTTAATTTTTAATATTTCCTTCAAATTGATTATATTCTGTATAACCCTTTGAATATCAGTAATTTCCATCCCTTTCCTCATAAATAGCAATAAATAGCAATAAATTGAAATTAAGTGAAGGAAACAGAAATTATATTATAATAAAAATTTCGTCAAAAATATTAATATTAATTTAAATTTTATTTTATTTTCAGTAAATATATTGAAAGACAAAATAAAAATAAAATTTATTTTGAATTATATGACAAAAAAGTAATTAATTTTATAATTCATTAGAAATGAAATAAATTGACCACAAAATAGGTTTGAAATAATTACCAGTGCTATTTCAAAATCAGTCAATAGTGATGTACTTTTCATGTAATTTATCATTAAATTCATGTCCAAAAAAGTGGTCTGAAGTAAAAATAGCGATGTTTTCAACATTTAAGTGTTGATTGGATAATGATTTTAATATAAATCATCTCATAGTAAAAGGATTTACACTTTAGTTCAAAAAAACATAATTAATTCAAATTATTTTCAATGAAATCATTAATTTTTATTTATATCTAAACGAATAGTCTTTTCACTGATTTTTTAAATATTTTCTTTTTTCTCAAGTAATCAAAGCTTTCAAACAAATTGAATGTCTTTTCATTATTTAAAAGCATTTGTAATCAGCAATTAATGCGATGAAGGGATGAAGGGATGGCCTGACATGAGAGCATAGTATTAACAATTTAATCAAAGGTATTAAGTGATTGAAAGCATCGAAAATCAAATCCGATTATTCATTGAATAAAATTCCACTCATTTTCTGAGTTTTAATTACAAATAGAAATTGAATTTTTCAAATACTTTACATAAAAAACACAAGTTTTTCAATTTCATCCTTCAATGGGTCAGACAATGGGTTATACGATGATTATAAACAAATAATTTTCAATAATAATGAGAAAATTACATAAAATTATTGCATCCAAACGACTGTTATTCGTGTTTTGTGTTTAAAATTGAGAAAAAAACAAAAAGTATTTTAAAAATTTAATGATTGACTCAATTCTGGTTCAAATCCTTTGAAAATATGATTCACTTTAGAGTTGAGTTGAAAATAAGAAATATATTTCAAATAATCCAATGATTTATATCAAGAAATAAATTCAATCTAAAGTGAGAAACGAAGAAATCATTTGAAACGATATATTGTGTGACAAACAGTCAATAAACACATTTTAATTCAGTGCTGTTTTGACACAATTTAATTCAGTTTAAAATTTCTTCATTTTTATATAAACTTTATTTTTGAGTATAAATTTCGGACCAAAACTAAATTGAAATGAATTTATATTAGATTTGATGATAAGAGAGATTGAGATTCACTGGGGATTTAAAAAGGAGTGAAATTAATGGAAAAATTTTGTGAATATTTTTCAATTTCGTTATAAAAGAAGTATTTTTAACCATAAATCGGATGTGAAATAAATCTTTGAAAATAAAGACATCATTTTGAGACTCATTTTGAGATTCAATAACAAAGCGAAAGAATTTTATTCAATTCAACCATAAATTCAATGAAAAAATATTGAAAATAATTTGCAATGAATTCTTCAAAAAATTAAATTAACTTTCATTTCATTTTCAAAATTCAGTTTTGATTTGATAATAAATTTAATTAAAAATATTAAACGATTGCTTAAACTGTTTATAAAACTTGAATTTGAAAAACAATTTATTTCTAAATCCTTTACTTTTAACTAAAAGTTTTGAAGACTTATCTGAAAAATATATTTTGAGATAATATTAAGAAAAAGTTGAAACAAAGAGAGATTTTGTTAAATCTATAGGAAATGAAAGCAAAAATATATAAAATATAAAAATGGGTGAAAAGTATTGCCAATAATTGTCTCCAGTTTTGGTGATAATCACGTAAAGCAATGGAAAGTCTAATAAATAAATACAAAACTAATTGTATTTTTCTGGGATTACCATAAAAACCATAAAAAGTGTGAAAACTATGTCTATATTTGATGTTTAGTTTTGACATATCATCACATCCTATGTCCGCTTTATAGCCGCTCCGATCGATGCCTGAGCTTTAAGTAAGGGATGGCTTATTAGCTTATATTGCAATACCATTACTGCATGTATGGGCACACAAATGGTGTGAGGATTCAGACATTCTTTTATTATTGCATTTCATAGCAAACACTCTCTGTTTCTGGGAATCAATAGTTTGCAAACACATAAAGAGCGCAAAACGGTTGAGCTATTCCTTAGTCTTCTCTCTCTTTAACCGAAATATATTTCTGAGCATAAAGTGAACACAAATGACAGATAAGAGTGACGTATAAATTGATTTCAAACCAAACAGATATCATGTTTATGTCAAATACGAAATCATTTGCATATTTGTCTGCTTTGTTCACATTTAGGCCAACATTTAAGCCAACATTCAAATGGAGTCCCAAAACAATTTCATTCAGATTCTGTAGTCGTGAGCGACAGGACTACTGAAAAATCATTTAAAATACCCCTTCAATCAACGCATTCCTACCCTTTAACCAGTTTAAATCAATTACGAATGATGACTGAAAGAGCTGTTCCCAAGAATGTCACCGCACAGATAGGACATCCCGTTTACTTGCACTGTATTGTTGAACCAATCGGCGACAAAATGGTAAGACATTGGACACAAATTAAAGCAAGAGATCATCCATTCATTGAATTGATTGCTGCTTTCAAACCCAATTAACTTCAGGTTTCGTGGATTCGTTTAAGAGATTTCCACGTTTTAACAGTCGGTCTCCAAACCTATATTAGAGCTGACGATCGCTTCGTCATAAGACATGGGACACTACATGGAAACGACTGGGCTCTACAAATCAAACATGTCGTTCCCTCAGATGAAGGTATCAATGCTCTCACCATTTCATCGATAAATCATTTCAAACTTATTATTTGATAGGTTTTCACAGAAAATCTCTTTATTTATTACTTTCTCCTTGTGTTTCATATTTATCGCTGTTTTTCGTATAATTTTATCTTCACTTTCACTTTCATTATGTAATAAAGACATAAATATTTCAGTAATTCTGATGTAATTTTGATCTAATATTAAAATTTCAATCGATTCCAGGTCTATATGAGTGCCAAATAAATTCCGATCCGCCGAGAAGTCAGTGAGTATACCATTCCTTACTTATTCTTACGGTATATAAAATGCACGATTGAATGCTCTCTTATGTTAAGGTTCTGTTCATTCAGTATATTAATAAGACTTTGTTATTATTACAGGTATTACTACTTACAAGTCGTCGGTATGTCTTCAACACTCAATTCATTACATTATTTTCTCAAATATCACAAAAGATTAACATTTTTTTAGACAACAAAAAATGCTTTTTTGAAAAAAATTAGTCAAATCTTTGAGAAATCGTTTGAATTTATGCTTTGAATAAATAAATATGACTTTTATTTTATAAGACTTTGAAGAATAGAGTTTAGAATAAGAAAGTACATCATAATTGTGACCCCGAGCACAGTCTTAAGTATGCAAGAAAGAGATATCTGCGCTTACAGTTCGGCGCCCAAAGACGAATGTCAATCACCAGTGCTAACAATACAGACCATTAAACACTGAAATATAAAAATAATGGCAAACAATGTGTTTATTTCAAAGCATTTCTAATCAATCAATGATTAAATTAATTATAATTTTTTGTTTCAAAACATTTCTTTTGCTTTTATTTATCGATCAAAACATAAAAAGTTATCAAACGATCAAAGTTTAAGAAGTTTTGCAATAATTAATTGCATATAATGTTTGGTTTGACAATAAATTTGTGTATTAATAGTTCCTGTGGCTGAGATGGTTGGCCATCCAGACATGTTTGTACGCACTGGTGCTATAATAAATCTAACCTGTATTATATCACGTTCTCCCGAACCGCCTGCGTTTGTCTTCTGGTATCATAACGACCGTATGATTAATTACGACTATAACTCGATCGGAAGGGGAGACATAACAGTGCAAAAAGACTCGTCCAAAAGTGATTCAGTCATTTCACGTCTTGTCATACGATCGGCCAAATTGCACGATTCGGGCAATTATACGTGTGCTGCCAGTAATGCCGAACCCACATCCCTCTATGTGCATGTATTACAAGGTATATAAACAAACTCTTTCAATGACTTATAAGATATAGAAATGACATTTCACCTATTCTTTACTCAAACACTGACTTAATATTGATTCACATGTAGTGAATGCTCAGCAAAACTATAATCGCATTACATATCAAAGTCATAATAATATTCTTAATCCCTTTGATATATATTTTAATTTAAGGGGTATTTCATATTTTGGGGTTTTATTTAATGCAAGTTATATAACATCGCATTAAATGAATTGTTTGTTCATTGAATAAACAAAAACATATTATCCGTAATCCAAATGATTTGAATGAATGTAAACAACATTTCGTTTGAATATAACCATAATTTCGCTTAATTTTAGTATTCATTTAGTGTTTTGTTATGTTTTGTCTTTATATTAGTTTTTTATGAGAAACTGCTGTTTATTATCAGTGAATCATAAAAAATAAATCAATATTTTTTACTTTTCCTTTCAGTGCCGTACAGTTAGAGTACTAAACAACTGATTGAAAGTATTTTTTGATACAAAGAATAGTATTTTAAAAATAAACTAAAATTTTAGAGCAAATACACAAACAATTTAAGTCCAGGTAATTTAGTTTTACAAATGTTTTTCAAATAAGTGAAGCGAAATCTTTGTGTGTAATCATATTAATCAAGTTTTTATTGTTTAAATGTTTGCACTGTTAGGCGAAAAACGTTTATCGAGTAGAATACAGAATGACGAGGCTTTCAGTGAACACAACACCATTGATACCAGTGCTGGCACTTCCCTTAGCTCTGCTCATAGATCAGCCAACATTGTGCTGACCATAATTATGGTTGTATTGCAATTGCAATCCATCGCTAATCTGGCAATCGTTACATGAGATCTGCCATAACTAAGATGTGCTGCTCTGGCGTTCGCCTAATCCCCGGTCGCATCGCATTGGTATCATCTGCTTCATCGGCATCATTGCCATCATTGGTATCATTCCATTGGATGTGCTCTACAGCTGATACTTATGTGTCATTTCGACCATTAAATTGAATCGACATTTGTCTGTATTTGGATTAATAATAATTGATTTGTAAAATAACATTGATATCACTGATAACATTGAGACAACATTGAGATAACATTGATGATTTCAATTCCAAATATATTTGCTCTGATTAGCGATTATTTTGTTTTCCAAATGTAAATATGAATACAATATTAGATATAATTATACAAACATTTCATTAAATTATTTCTTAAAATCGATAATTAGATGAAAAACAACTAATTGTATGAAAAATATTTGAAATATATATGCAATTGATTTAATATAACAAAAAGTGTGAAATCAACTCAAACTTAATGATTGATAACTTCTATGAATATATCATTTCTTCCTCTAATTATAACTTTTGAACAAATGAATGATTGTTTTGAATGAAAATATTGTAAATATTTATTAAATTTGGTTTAAATTGAAATAAAATTCAAACAATTTTTTTGATACTTGAATGCAATTTATTTATAAATTGATAGACTCTTCAGAGAATTGAAAGAAAAAATATTTTATTTATAACTTTTGGGAATTTTGTGAACAAATAAGTCATAGAGTTATGCATTTCATTATACTTTTTCATTACTTACATAAAGGTTTTATAATATAAGTAAATATTTTACACACAGGTCTAACACCCCTTAAATCTAAACTTGACAATATCACCCCTGACTTTGCCTGAAACTGAAACATGGATTTAAGAGATGAAAGGAAAGTGCAGTAAATCTAAACATTTTAATCAAGTCTTTGAAGTTTTATTTCAAAAAAATAGATTATTATTGAATGAATTGAAGGGAAAAATAATTTTTATTTGTTTTCATAAGTAATACTATAATAGATCTGAATTCGTGCCAAAAACTCATTCAAAACTAAACATTTGTTTCATTGATTCAAACGTATAGTAAGTTAGTGTACAATTGAGGGAAAGCCTGGATATTGGGCTCACTTTCTATCACTTAAATCTATGGGTTGTTAGCAATGCCTCTGCATTTGTGATGATTGGCTCACATGAGGTCTAATCTATTGTCTGTTTAGATGTGACTTAAATTGAATTTTATAAACGGGTTGTACGACATGTTTCGGTGAAAGGCATAACAGAGTGTCGTTTTGTGACATTCAAACAGTTCTTTAATAATCTTTAGCACTCTTTTGGGTGTGATATTGACTTTTGACACAATTTTCAAACATAAAAGCCGTTCAATATTTGCTCCAAAAAGAGACCGAAGTCAGCGATAATACGGTTGAAAACAGAGGAACTGATTGTCAGACAATTCTTCGCAGAATTTATTGCAATTCTTGTTCTGATTGTGTGTTTGTGACTACCGTTCCTCTGAGTTGGCGCATAACCCAAATCATCTTAAGGCTTAAGCCATACTTGCTTTCGGATATCAATACTCACACTCTTTGACGGCTTTTGAGAAAATTAAAAAAAAAATACAAAACAAAAAAAATCAAAACAATTGTTAAAAATTTTGTACATTTTATAAAAATTGATACAAAAGTCCACTTCAATTGGATTTAAACAAAAAAAATCAATTAAATGAATGATTGATAAAAACAAACAAATACTTATATAAAGTTACATTGATTAGATTCCTACGCAAAAATAGCAAAATACTTATTGAATTGTCAAAAAACATGTCTTTTATTGTCTTTTATTCTTCGTATTCATCAAACAATTGCAAAAAGTTTTAGATCTTCTCAATTGATTTGAATTTGAAATTTCAATTGAAACTCAAATTTTTATCAAACATTTTGTGAATCTTTTTTTTTGCATTCATTTGTATTGATTGTGAGAAACAGTACTGAAAAGTGGAGTAATTTTGTCGTGAATTGTGTTTTTTATAGATTCACTATTTTTATGCAATTATCTTAAAACTCAAAGGATTCAGAATAAATGAATGCTTTTGACAGAAGATAACTCTTATCTTATGCTATCTTATGTTCATTTATATCAATATTATATATATTTGAATGAATTCATTCAAATTGTTTTCTTATGTATTATTAGTTCATATTCTTGACCACAAAGAAGATCTGCTGCGAAGACATTAATCAAATGCAGACAAAAACATAAGTACTGATAGAAAGTTAGAAATTTTTGCTCAATATTAACGCATTTATGACAACAATAGGCGAAAAAATATTCATATTTTTAACGTTAATTTGGTATTCAGTTGAGTGTAAAACATAAAAATTAAGTCAAACTTTTTTTTATATAATAAAAAGTCATGAGTTATGAAAAAATAATATAAAAATAAAACACATTTGTGATGACTAACAGATATTCTGGTTCATATTATTTGTTTGCCTTCTTGTTTGTGGATCTAATGTGAGACAGAAGTACAAAAAATTATAGCCGTTTGTCGTTAGAGGAGAAGATTTTATCGTTTCATTTGAAGTCACAAAATATAGTGAACTCTAAGAACCCATAGTTAGAGTCAATCATTATTTTGTTGACTGAACTGTGAAACTAAGAATAAATAAACTAAAACTCAATTTTAAAGTATTTTTTGCTTTACTTTTAAAAATATTATATTTTATTAAATTTTCTTCTGAAACACAATATTATATTAATTTTAAGACTAAAAACATACAACACTTTCTTCCCTTTTATAAGTTATATATGTTTTGACGATAGGATAAGAAATGTTTAAATTATTTGTTGCAAAGTAATGACAAACTGTTGTAGAAGTGGAAGGAATTCTTCACTGTTTTCAACCATAAGAATAAAAATAATAATAATATATAACTTAAGAAACAAAACAATCGTTTCTTTGATATTTACTCTGAACTGTGTTTTCTCTAAAATAATTCAAAACTCAATCGACATATCATTAAATAAAGATTTTTTCTGTTGTGTATAAAATAATAATATTTTAGTTTAACGAAACTCACATTAAGTCCAACAAAAGTGATAATGTGTACAAACATTGGCCCAAATATACTGTATTTATTATATATTCATAATAACAGAGAAATAACAGTATTTTAAGAGTCGAGACACAGAATAATCTAAACTAAAGATATTTGAAACGATTTTATTGTTTTTGTTTTTATGTCCAGTAATTTGTTATAAATGTTAGAAATTTTTCCCAAAGGAATGGGTTTTTAAATAAAAAGACATTAAACTCATAATAAAAATGAATACAATTTTATGAATAATTTTATTTAATTTTTTTCTAATGATTAAAAAATAATGTTTTCTTTTTCATTAAATTTTCTCTATTATAGGGAATGTAATGGTAATGTAATCCCAGATATGAAATTCAACTAAAGGTGTATATTATGTGAAATTTATTCAATTTTGAGATAAATGTTTAAAAATCGGAGTTTTTGTGGATTTCTTAGTATTAAATAATCGATAAAATCAGTGAATTTCACAAATTATATGATTTTTAAGAAAAACTTTTGAAACGATCGATATTTTTGTTTTAATTTCATTACTTGAATGTCTGAACAAATGTTTTTCAATTTACAAAATATAAAGTGATTTATAGTTTAATTATTTTAAAAATTTGTTTTTGTTTTTCACTTTAAAAGTAAAACAAAAATATATTTATTTTGTTTTAAACTTTTGATACAAAATAACATTTAATACAAGAAATGTTTTAATTTCAGTTTGAGTTTCACTTATTTTTATCACAAAATCAAATCTAATATTTCATTTCATTTCATTTAATACTGCAATTATTTTTGAAATGAAATCATATAAAGTCTGCGATCAGACTAACCCAGGGATGAGAGGAATTGTAGTATCTATTAGAAAGACATTTATTGATCGGTATTTACAGAGTTTTTATGGTTTTGTTTTTCACATTATATTATATTTATTCATTTTTTGAAATATATTTTTGTTTAAGAAATCAAAAATCAAATAAAAAGATATCGAAATTGAATATTGAATTGAATTGTATGTCAGAAAACATAAAAATCAATTGACTTTTAAAAGTGTTTTACAATTCAATGAATATTATTTTGTTTTTCTTTTCGTAGAGAAAAGTAAAATTCAATATTGATTTTGAAGTGTTTTTATTGAAACGTTGTGCTCTTTGGCTGGCAATAGGAGAAAGGACCATTGCTCTCATGTGCTGAAGAAGGGAAGCGCCGACACATTGCCATTTGTTTCTGATATGGCATGTATTGTACTGATTGTAAAACAGATTATCCAAATGTGATTTGCTTTCAGAAGATATCTTGCGATTGAATTTATTAGTCGTTTGATGTCTTGATTGCACCAAAAAGTAAAACAAACTCAAACCCAATCAGAGAAAAAGTTATTTAAGTATTAATTAGACATTAATATTGATAGAGATTATCATTACTTCTTGTCATTGAATTGATTTTCACTCAAATAATATTAAATTTTTCTCAAATATTCAAATATCAATAATAAATATCATTTATCACAAGAAAAAACACTTAATCTAAATGTTAATCAAAAAATATAAATTGTGTCTCAATTTCAACTAAAGATAAATCTTTTTTTTTTGCAGAAAAATCTAAAAATGAGAGAAAATTGAGTAAAATATCGATATTTTCTTCTCAAACGAAATGATCCGAAAAAATGTTAATTAATTTTTTTTGATTTTAATTTTCAACAATAATAATAAGATTTTTATCATTAAATCAATACTAAATACTTTGCACTAAATGTTGGCTATAATTAAAGTCCTGTTTCACTGCAATTGCTTTATGTCTTGAATTAATTGTTTATTTTTTGACATTTTTCATAATTTATGGCTAAAAATATCATATAAAGTGTTAAAACATTAAATGAAAGCAAAATCTAATAATTCTTTCAATTATGAAGTTTAGTCTTAATTTTACGTCTAATGAGTAGAAAATAAATGTATTTTTCTTTAATTGAACTCAATTTCAAAATTAGACTTATTTTAGTCCATGTATTGACTCTTAAGTTTGTGCACACTATTAGGTCTGTCTGTGTTATTGCACAGAATATCAAGTAAATCAGGGGTTTATCGCAAAAATATTCATTTCTTGTATTCAAAGGTAATATAAATATATTTAATACAAATATATTCTGAATATTTTGTAAAATAACAGCAATTTTATTGACACTAAAGTTATATTACTTTGAATTTCAAATGATTTTCAATAAATACATTATAATATAATAATTGGACCACAAATTCAATATATATATAAACTTATAATAGTTTTGAATACATAATGAATGTATAAATTGAAATGTTTTGCAATTATAAGACACAGAGCAGTAGATCCCATGAAATATTACCAAAACTCAAAATATTTATCAAATATTTTGTGCAAAAGCTTATATTTGATTGCAATTTATGATGCGTTGAATATATCTCACAATTTTTACTAATCTTTTCATTCATACGACTGAAACAATGCGTGAATACAAACTAAAAAAGTCATTTTATTGCGGCGCCGATATTCTGGTGGGTGTGAGCACTGGTATCCAAATACCAGGTATTTATTTATATGACTCAGAAGTATATAATTAATTAAATTCAACTGATTTTTGCTGTTTTATATGATTTAGGGCCACATATCTGATGCCTTCAATTCACTGTCATTTCTTATGTTTCATATTTTGTGTAATAAATCAAATCAATTCATAAATGTTTAGCAAAAGTGCATAAAAGTGTCGTTAAATTCACTAATTTCTACCAAAAGTGAAATTTTATTCATTGATGTAATAATCAATTAAATTAAATGAGTAGTAATTTTGCGTTGAATTTCAAATTAAAGTTATCCTGAAATAAATGAAAATAAAGTAAATGTGTTGTGTTTAGTGACCCTTTCCTTTGGCATCACATTTTTACGATCAATAAAATCCTTTACTATTTTCATGACTCAGTATTGTTTAGATATTTGTACTTAAGGTGTATTTGTTTTTCAATTTTATCTTATATTTAATCAATATTTCAAATGATTAGGATTTCTCGCACCGGCAGTCGTTTACTCCACTTATTTGTCAGCCAAATGTTATCCTAACTCTTCTGTCGCAGGGAATGAACAGTTGTTTTACACTGAGTTTGATTTAAACACACTTTCAATAACTTCTCCGTTTAGATGAAACAAACGTTAAGTCATTGCGAGTGTAATGAACAATGATTTTAATGGTTTCAGTTGTTTCAATGATCAGATTTTATCTAAAGGGTTGAAAGCATACCATTCCTTACCCTATATTGTAAACAAACTATTCTTAAAACCCTTTTCATTGAATTACTGCATAGACTTCCCCTTTGTTTCTAACCGTTCCCCTCAACAGTGTATCTTATATTTGTTTGTGAAATACAATTGAATATTGAGATCCATTACGATTGCGATTACCATTACTGGAGGAACAGTAGTGAAGTCGATGAAAGAGGTCATCTCTTCACAGTTTGAGCTATTGATCGCATTTGAAGTGATTTCAATAATAATATATAAAACTTATATTATGTGAAAAATTATTACTTTTTTCATCGATTTTATTGATTTTCCCCTTAAATATAGAGTTGATTATTGGTTTGGAAGGCTTTTATGCTATTTGTGTCACAACTCATAGTATTCCAGGTCTGCTAACCCTTATATGACTTTCAAATATGTTATTGTTGTCACAAATATATTATTTGAGGAAAAGGTTTCATAGGTTTCATAAGTTTTCATAGATTTCTTGGGTTTCATAGACTTAATTGGCTTTAGTCGACAACTGTTTCAATATTATTGTCCATTGGTTTTGATCTCAAAGTAACCAAAAGACGATTAATGTCTCACTTAAATAATGCCATAAAAACAATGAACAAAATTGTGTTACTTTATAAATGATGGACACAGTCTGCAAGGACTGGCAGTTTTAGACAATGTTCCCAATCCCACAAAAATAAAAGAAATCAATGATAGGATCTCTCCTTGTACAAATAATAGTTTATTAAATATGTTTTTAATTTCAATTTAAACCTCAAAGTGTTTGAAATGATTGCTAAAATGTTATGTTTTTATTTTTATTGTTATTATATTTGAAAACATTTATAAGAATTTGAGAATTCATTGAAAAGTTTGTTAATTAAAGATTTTATCAAAGCTTTTATTGAATTGATTTTATTTTATCTGATATTTAATTATACTTTGAATGAAGTAATGATCTATTCTTTGGTAAAACTGATCCCATATTTGAATGTATTTTCTTTCTTCTCAGCCTTTCCTTCACTCTCTGTATATATTATTCAGCGATTCTGAGACTCTTATCGATTTCTTCGGAAGTGTTTTCTTCTATGAATTAAAATAACATCGATTTTGAAGTGAATTTCAATGAATAATCGATTCATTCATTGAATTCAATATTATTTTATTTCTTTTGAGAAGAAAACAAATCAAATAAAAGAGAATTGAAATAAAAGTCAGAATTGAAACCATTGTTACATAGGATTGAACGCATAAAAGACTTTTCTTCTTCAAGAATGACTTCTCCCTGTCTCCCTGTCCACCACTCAAGTTTTGGACATTACTTTCACTATTACTATATTCAATACAACAAACATTTCATTCAATGAATGATAGGTTTTTTGTGTAAACAAACAAATTGTGAATATTTGCCACAGAATTGATGCAAAGTTTCTAATTCTTGATTGAAATATAAGTCAATACTTAATGTTTGAATTGAAAACACTTCAAACACTTGAAAATGTTTTGTAACGGTCTGTGAGAAGGGTTTTAAGATTAAATGATTTGAGGAATTCTCTTTTCATCTTGGTTTTCCCTATGGCCAGAGAGCCTGTGCATCTCAAACAGTCTGAATTTACATGTATTAAATGCAAAGAAAATACTTTTGAATAATTCAATTCATTTGTAAAACAAAATACAAACAAAAATAAATTCAATTTTAAAGAAAAGTGAAATGAATTCTTTGAAACCAAACAACACTTCATTAAATGACTTTTGATATGAAGTTTTGGAAAGTTATGTCAAAACATATTTTTTTAAACAAAACCTTTGTTTCATTTTTTTTGTTATAAAAATAAGTTTTGAAAAATATGTCAAAAAATGGATTATTAAAAGAGTTATTATTGGATAACCAGAACAGAACCAGAATTTAATAAAGTTGTTTCAAAAACAGGAATCGATTCATTGGTAATGACGTTGAAGTGCGCTCAAGACTGCCTCTATATTTGCCACATACCCGGCCACACCATTCACTATTTGGGAGCTTTAATCGATCAGATTCTTAGTCTTATTAATCATATTTGAAATTTTGTTATCTATTGACAGATCTGTTTAACACTTCCATCCAAACCATTGAAGCAGTGGTTCTGTTATTCTGTATTTTGTTAGTAATCGCTGCCAAAGAAGTCTATCTTTGAAAGCAAATCATTCCTCAGCTTTGTCTCTATTCCTGACCTTTGGTCTCAATTCGCCTTAATTTTCATATAATTTCTTCCTTTTCTGTTGAATTGATTATCTTTTCTCTCAGATCAGACACATCTTTCCCAACGGTTTGTTTACTTTGATGGCCCGTTAGAGTCAAGTGTTTGAGTGAATTCTCAATACATTTTCTACACTCTATTAGTCTTTATTCCGAAACCAAACATAAAATAAAATTATTTTTTCTGAATTGAAAACAATTTGTGTTTTAGTTTCAATAGATTTAATATTTTGACGATAAATAAAACAAATTTTAAAAACATATGAGTCATGAAGATTGAGCTCAGGGTATAAAGTATAACTGACCCTCAATTATATTATAGAGAAAAGGGTTTAAATAAAACGATTTATTATTAATTTCTTTATATAATGTATATAAACATTGAATGAGTAAATATTTACAAAACATTGATAGCCTTTCCTCTGTTTATTCATCAGTAAGGATGATGTTCAGGGTGTTTAGGGGCTCAGAGCTCAAGCATCTGCTCTTTGCTTTAATTTATACCAAATAAAGATATTTATATTTGTTTCCTTGGATCATGAAGAGACGGGTCATATTAGATAACAAACAAATTTGTTATAAAATCATCATTTATAACACTTTAGTCCAAATCCTAAAAAACAACCTTTCAGTCATTTCCTACCCGTGCCAACAATGCCAACACTGCCAACACTTTGAATTGTTGCTAAGCTTTTGTCCATCACTTTGACTGCACTATAATATTGATAATAAGATCGACTATAATAACAATATTTGCTATTCTTGTTGTGAAACCAACACAAAGTCGTTTGGATAGCAACTACTGGTGCCGGGGATTGCAGGGAATACTAGGCCCACTGTAGGGAGGAATAATCAGTGCCTGGATTACTACATGGCAATAGAATTGCATTACTCGGAAGCATCGGATCCCTCCGATCCCTCGGCTTATTGGGAACCGTAAGAAATAATTCGTTATTTACAAGCGATGGAGAACTGAATAGAGACCTGAAAGACGATAGGAATGAGTGAAATGTGAATCAAACACAAAATTATGGCTTTTGTAGTGAAAGAGCAGATCTTTCTCTTCATTGCTATTAAGCTATGAATTATAGAAATACGTTCGTTGTCTTAGATCTTACTCCAGATTATATGTTCTGCACTTTCTATACTCCCTGTGCTAAGTGTTGGCCGCAATAATCGATATAATTTACTTGTGTTTCAGTGTTTCGAGCAATTGGTTCGGCGCTGAGTTCCGACACAATGCAAGCACAAGGAGTTGAGACAAATCGTATTAAATTGACTCCGGATTGCATTGAAATAACAGAATTGAAGACAAAGTCATTCACTTATACCTAAGGTTTGCCAAATGTATTAATATTGGTATTCATTGCAATACTTTGTGTAGTATTTGCTCTTTTTCTCAAATATTTATATTAAGTGCTGTAATAAAAGTCCATTAGATATGATATTAGTCGGCAGCCGATCGGTGTCGGTATGTGGTTGTGCTCTATGTCTGCAATTCTAAACACCGCCGCACTAGTAGTCATCACTACCAGTGCTTTTGACTTATGTTATAACTTCTGAGACATTAATTTTAATGCAGAATAAAATATCATTGAAATCATTGTTATATTTACCAAAAATGAGGTTAAGTTTGGTTTAGTTATCGATTAAATCAGTTATGATTTCATTTCAATTACTTTTGTTACAAACAAACGATATTTAACACAAAGTCTTGCATTTTATTCAACATTTTTTTAGCACAACCTTTCTTCCTGTGCTTTCAATCGTGAACTAATGGTTAACTCTTTTGATTAGCTCTTTAATGATTTATTAATTTTATTTTAAAAATAAACAATCATTAGATCCCAGTATTACTCAGTTATAACTGTTATTAATTTTGATAATACACTGGAATTATCGTTAAATTAAATTGATATAAATTGCAATATCTTTTTCATAACATATTTTTGTGTTTTTATACATTTTTCACTTTATTATTATTATATGAAATAAATTTTGTTATTTTTTGACTTCACTTTTGGTTAAAATAGAGAAACATTTCTTTGAAATAAAGTCCTTATAATTGGATTTAAAGTTCATTATTTGTCTCTTTAATTGAAATTACAATCAATTGCTCACAACTATGGCTTAAAATAAAAATCTAATTAAATGTAAAATTCAGATAAATATATGATTTTTTGAAAATGTTTTGCAAATCTAAAAGTTTTTGTATATATTTTGATGTTTCAAAGAATACATAATAAATGAATTCAAAAGTTTTGACATTTGATTCACTCATTCAATACAGTATTGGAATAATATTTTAATCTTTTTAAATGAGTTTCCAAATCACAGCTGAATTTGACATCATATCAGATGAGCGACTCATATGCACTGACATCCAAACCCAGCCAAACCCACCCCAACCTAATATCATATCATCGCAAGACTGATAGAGTTGTAAAAAAGTTGAACTCAAACACAAACTTTTCTTGATATCAATAAATCGTTTTTAGCTTTTGATGATATATGCCTTTAGACACAAGAATTTGAGCGAATATTTCATAAAATATTCAATTCTTCCATCGGTTTAGAAGAATATTCTTTGAATTACATTCAATTCAATTATGTTTTAAATTTGTTGAAAAAAAGATACGAGTTATGAACTTTCAGTGCAAATGATAGCAACGAATAAATAAGAAAAAATGATAAGAAAATAGTGAATAAAATAACAAAAACTTATTTAACTTTCTTTTGAGTGCTTCAAAAGTATTTCAAATTTTCTTTAAAATTATCGGTTTTTCTGTCGAATTTGTATTCCGTTAACAGAAAAGAGATATTTTGGTTGAAAACAGAAAATATATTGAATATATTGTATATAAAACAGTAAATGTGTCTAAAAATAAAATATTAGTGAATATAATATATATTTTCAAAAATGCATTATTATTTGAATATTATATCACATTTTAAAACATTGAAGACATCACTGAAAGTCATTGAGAATAAAGGACTGGAAGAGAGCTCTTATCTATTGGTCTTTTAAAAAATAGGTCATCCCTTCATCCCAAGCACTGATAGTCTTAAATGAATTAAACAAAAAAGATAACTATTTCTTCTCAAAAACCATGTTTTCATGCATTTCGTCAATAAAAAGAGAATTGAATTAATAATACTTTGAAATGATTTAAATGTTTTGTGCATTGATTTCACGCAATATATGCTCTGAAAGGCTATGAAATGCTATTTTAGTTGTTGTGAAGACATAAATAGTGATTACATTATGTATTGTATTATCTTTTTATTAATAATAATAAAGTTTTGTAATAATTATCAAAACGACCCAAAAATATAACTCATTGTCTGTATTTGTATCCAAATTAAAAGATCTGACATCTGAACACATCCTCACCCAATCTAACTGTGCTTTTATTGTGAACATTAATTATTTTCTTTATATTTCATAATAAATGACAAAATTTTAATAATTTATTCATTTATTTGAAAACTTCTTGCGTTTTATTAATAAATTAATTGTAAAAACTTTTTTATAAATAAATTAATAGATATTTAAAATAAAATTTTATTCAAAATATATCTTTAATAATAAATATAATAAGAGAAAGCGTTTTATTGACTAATTTTGGCAAAAGTGTTACCAAAACCTATACTTTATTCATGAAAATGACTTTAAAATAAACAAAATGTAAATAAATCTTAAAATTTAATTGTTTGACAATAAAATGCAAAATAAATGATAGTTTTGTGAAAAATTTAAATATAAAAGTGATTTCAATAAAAATTATTTTAAAAAATTAAAAACTTTAAAAGATTAGTCGCTTTTGTCAATCATTAACACGTTTTTCATTTTATGTCTAAATTCTTGAATTATTTACTCAAATAAAGAATGGATTAAAGAACCCGTCTCACAGAATAACTCTATATAAGTGATCCTGTATTGCAATGTGCTGTATATTATTTCCTCCAGTATTTGAGGCACACATAAAAGACATTAAATTTATAAAAAACAATGACTTTCTTAGAGAACATTGGATTAACTATTTATACCCTTTTTCTTTAAATTTATTTTCTAACCCTTAATTCAATCATTTTATAAAATACGTTATATAAAGTGTTTTTTATATGAATTAAAGAAATGAATGAAAATGTGTTATAAATCTGAAAATTAGTTGTAATTAATACTTTCATTAAATATTGTAATTCAAATCATAATTTCATTTATTAAACCATTTTTTAAATATTAATAAAATATATAAAAACAGAAAATATCTAATAATTTATTCATTTTTATGAAACCAAAGCCAAACTATTAACTGATTATAAATATAAAAATAAGAGAAATGAATGAAAATATTTATAAAATATATTAAAATTTGAAAATAAAGTGAAACTCATTGTCTAATACTGTAATTATAATTATAACTCATTTTGCTTTTGAAAACATTCTTGAAATTCAATGAATTTTAAGGCTTTTGTGTGAAATACTATTGAAATATTGAATTCCTTGTGAGATATCTATTATATCTTATATTATATTAAAATTAATAAAATTTAAAAATATTTTATTTCTTATAAACAGATAATCAGATGAAGAAAAATGCAGTCATTTATAGTGATGGCACTTAAAAGTACTCTCTTTTGTGTGTTTTCACATAAATTTTACACAATTTTCAATCTAAAGTTGTATCAAAGGATGGGATTTCCTATCAGGAAATGGGTCTCATAGTGAAGGTTATAAATCCTGTGCTCAATGAGAATGAGTTTATGTGTAAAAATATATTTAAATACCAGTGCTTTAAGAATAAAAAAGAGGAAAATGATTTAATTGTGTTCAAAAACAATGACTACAATAAAAATCAGTCATTTTTTAAATGAAAACATTTTAAACATTAGTTTATGTTTCAGTTATTTCATTGCTTTTCATGTAAATCACTGAAAGACTATTGAATTCAAACAATAAATCAATTTATAAGTCAATAATATTTCACTTTCTATGAGTTCTTATGAGTTCTTCAAATATATCGATATTTATCACTATTTAGATCAGAGTCAGTTGTTTCACACTACAGTGAACTGTAATTAACCTTGCACAATAATTGTTTCATTTTAATAACTTAGATTATAATACTTTTCGGATTTGTGTTAAATAGGTGACAGAACAATTATTGCATTTCTATTTTCTTTTATAATTTAACTCTCATTCTGATTCTTCACAATAGAATATTTAATATAATTATTCTTGGTTAATTAAAAGGCTTCAAACTTTGATAATCCCTGTAGCCTGAGGAATCACCCTGTACAATACTTACTGTATTCACTGCTCAGTCTTTTTTATAATATCTGAATATTTGTAATATTTATATCAAAAGTAGAAAATTGCATAATATTTACATAATAAAAGTGATAATAAAGTATCAAGATCATATATAATAAACGTGATAAGACAGTATTAATATCAAGATCATATCTGATTTAATTAAAAAAGTGTTTTAAGTGCAATGAATATTACGTCAGACAGTGTTGCGATCTATTGATGAAAGAAATGATGAAAGGATTGGTTAGGATTGCAATGCATTCACACTTTCATGTGTTTCACGTCTTTATAAATAATTAATGGTTTTTAACATTAAATTCAATTTCATTTCAATTAAACATATTTTTAGTGCAAATAGACTTCAAAATCATTTTTCAATTCACAATAATTTCAGATATTTTTCTGTATTTAAAGTCAGTTTTGATTTAATTATTAAATTATTTATTAATTAATTGTAATTTCAATTCAATTAGAGATCAAAAGTGATTACAATGAGTGGCGATAACAAAGACATCGATGGTATTACCACTGCTATCAGTGCTGTGGAGCTGAAGGAGTTGTCACCGCTTCCCGACTTCATTGACAAACGGATCCAATTGTGGGACAAATATAAGGAAAGATATCTCAAAGAATTGGCACAAAAACCAAACAATAAGATCAAAGTCAACGTCAAAGACAAAAACGGAGACATCAAAGAAGTGGAAGCCATTGGTTGGAAGAGTTCACCCGTGGATGTGGCCAAACAGGTCGGCCCGAAGTCATGGACCGACAGTTTAGTGATCGCTAAAGTGAATGAAGTTCTTTGGGATTTGGAGAGACCTCTTGAAGATGACTCACACCTGGAGTTATTGACATTCAATGAGGACGAGGGTATGAATTGATTGAGTAATTGATTGCTTCAACCAATCGTTTCCACCCCCTGTCAGGTCGTCAGGTGTTTTGGCACTCATCGGCGCATATGTTGGGCGAGGCGTTGGAGCGGCTATACGGCGGACATCTGTGTTACGGCCCTCCCATTGAAAGCGGCTATTATTACGATACCTATATGTGTGGCTGCGGTGCAGACGGACAGTCAAATGAATTGTCTTCCGTCTCGGCCTCTCATTACAATACAATCGAGGGTTTAATGAAAACCATTAGTACTGAGAGACAGCCCTTCGAGAGACTGGAGTTGACTAAAGAAGAGTTGATTGAAATGTTTGCTTACAATACCTTCAAAGTCAGGATTCTTAAGGATAAGATCAAAGAGGAGAGAACTACTGTCTACCGGTGCGGAACTCTCATTGACTTATGTCGCGGACCACATGTCAGACACACCGGAAATGTTAAGGCATTCAAAGTCACTAAAGTAAGAGATTTCACTCCTTTTTGAGGTTGAATTCAAATAAACCCCTTTAAACCCAGTCGTCGTCGTCCTATTGGGAGGGAAGGGCAGACGCGGAGACTCTTCAAAGAGTTTATGGCATTTCATTTCCGGATCCAAAGCAACTGCGCGAATGGCAACGATTCCAAGAAGAGGCGGCCAAACGAGACCACAGGAAGTTGGGTCGAGAACAGGGGCTCTACTTCTTCCATGAGTTAAGCCCCGGTTCCTGTTTCTTCACCCCAAAGGGGGCACACATTTACAACACTTTATTGGATTTCATTCGAGTATTAAATGAATTAATAATTAATTTATAATAAAAACAATGATTTGTTTGAACTTCAGAGCGAATACCGGAAGCGAGGCTTCAATGAAGTCATTTCACCCAATATTTACAACTTTAAGTTATGGCAGATGTCAGGACACGGCGACCACTACGCGGACAATATGTTCCTGTTTGATGTCGATAAGGAGAAGTTCGGGTTGAAGCCAATGAACTGTCCTGGGCACTGTCTTATATTTGACTCAGATGTCAGGTCATGGAGAGAATTGCCGCTAAGGTTAGCAGACTTTGGGGTTTTGCACAGAAATGAATTGTCGGGTGCTTTGACTGGTCTGACTCGGGTCAGGCGTTTCCAACAGGACGACGCACACATATTCTGCACTATTGAACAGGTATTCAAACATTTGTTCATTAGTTTTGTTATAAAATAATTGTTTTGAATTACAATAGATTTCAGACGAAATCAAAGGGGCGTTGGATTTCCTTTCGGCTGTTTATTCCGTATTCGGCTTTACCCTTGACTTATGTCTGTCCACTCGACCCGAAGGCTTTTTGGGGGAAATAGAGGTTTGGAACAGAGCTGAAGAGGCCCTCAAGAATGCCTTAGACTCGGCTAAACTGAATTGGAAGCTAAACCCCGGCGACGGAGCCTTCTATGGACCAAAAATTGATATTTCTATTAGCGATGCCCTCCGAAGACCACATCAAACCGCAACCATTCAATTGGATTTTCAACTCCCGGAGCGCTTTAATTTACACTACAGTGCAGAAGACGGCTCCAAAAAACGGCCGGTGATTATACACAGAGCTATATTGGGATCAATTGAAAGATTTATAGCTATAATCACCGAAAACTTTGCGGGAAAATGGTCTCCAATCCAAACATTTTAATCATTTTATTGTTATTAAAATACTTTAATGTTTAGGCCGTTCTGGTTGTCTCCCCGTCAGGCCATTGTACTACCCGTCGGACAAAATGGTAACGAATACGCAGAACAGGTTAAACGAAAGTTATTTGAGGCGGGCTTTCAAGTGGACACCGAATTAGACCCTGGACTCACCATAAACAAGAAGGTGCGAAACGCTCAGTTGGCTCAATACAACTTCATTTTAGTTGTGGGCGACCGAGAGATTGCTAACCAATCGGTGAACGTGAGGACCAGAGATAACAAAATACACGGCGAATGTCCTGTCGATGACCTTATCGTTAGGTTTAATAAATTCAAAGACACAAAGGTTTTGAACGCCGAAGAAGTGTTCAATCAATTCATGGATTAATTGATTTTAATTTCAATTCAAATAAAACAGAATTTCATATTATTTTATAAATTATTACCAAATGTCGCCTAAAAAGGGGTATTTCTTGACCAAAACCTAAACCAAATAATAAAATATTGAAAATCTCTTAACCACTGAAAACAGCATTCATTTAACACTGGATTCAATGTCTTTCCTGAAGAACCTATTGATGGAAACGTTTAACTCATTATTCAAATGAGAAATGAGTTGTAATTTCAAACGATTTGACTTTTTATTAGCGTTTATATCATCGATACTAAACATCGGTTTCTCTTGTTTGGCATCGGATGTCAAACCCATTAATAAACTAATTTTCAAAGCATTGATAGCTTTCTTCGCTTCGTTTACCGAAAGACTCAAATGATTGCCATTTCGTGAGAACAAGGCTTTCAACTCATTCTTCACAATAACTTCAAGCGTTTTGAAGAACTCTTCTCTCATGTCAACTGAAGAACTGGTTTGGAAGGTAAGGTTGACCACAGGAGTCGGGGTTTCACTTCTCAATGAATTGATATCACAATAACACTCATCTATTGACCACTTCATTACCGACGGCTCTCTTGTGTTAACAATCGTTGACTGTTTTGAATGTCTGTTCATAAGAGACACCAATTTATAGCAAATTTCCAAAACATTTGAATCAATGTTTGATTTTCTGTCAATTCTTGTGATAATTGTTTGCATTAATTGATTGAACAGAGAATTACCGCAAAAATCTATTAAATGAGTCAACAGTTTGAGACAATCGGCGCCGATATTAGCGTCGATGTGAGTGAGACCACAGTTGATATACGTGAGCACTATTGGCATAACCGGTGCCACACTTTCACTGCTATTATTGTGTAGTAATGTTATGCAATGTTTAAGACATTTAATGCAATCATTTCTAACCCTTTTGTCGCAATCGTTGATATATTTAGAGACAGTGTTAACCACTTCTCCACTCTTGGAGTTGATGTTCAAACTGTTGATCCAATTGTCGATTGCATTCAAACACACACTTTTGGTTTGACTGCTAAGACATGGATTGGTGGCCAATGTCTTAATCGGGTCTTTAGTTCGGGAATCAAATTCCTTCACAATTATCTTCTTTGACTTGAAGTCAGTCTTCGTGTCATTCACTCCCCGAAGAAGTTTTCGGCCGACCTTTAGCTTAGTCTTCTGGAAGTCAGCGATTTTCTTCTTCTTCTTAACCATTATTTAAGGGGTATTTAAGGGGTATTTTAGGATTAATTCAAATCAAATTGCAATTAAATTGTGATAAATATCAATCAAAATATGATTTAAATGTTTGAAAAACACATGTCTTTTGGGTTTAAATGATTTGTTATTCAGTTATTTCGTCAACAGATGAGAGGAATGGGAGGAAAGGGTTGTTATAATCTCTATTGGATTTACACTGCAGTCATAAAAAGGGGTTATTTTTATGTAAACGTAATTTATATACAAAACTTTGTATTTAAGCGCAAATTGTTTGCATTTTTTCATTAGTTTTGTTTAAAAGTTAATTAAATTTTGTTTTTATTTACAATTAATTCAATAATTATTTGCTTTTAATTCAAAGTTTCAAAAAAGCCTTTCATTTGTTTTCATTCCCCAAAAGGTAAGCATTTTCTCAATTGTTTTGTCAATCGTTTCCACTCTTTGTTTGGTTGTATTTGTCAAACGTCTAAAACATATGATATGTCTTTGATTTGTCACTAAATATGGGATCAATTGTTGAGACAAACGATGGTTTGAGTGAAGACTATCTTTTGGATGTAATCAGTGATCAAAACTCACTTATCCTTCGTTTGAATCATTTGTTTGACATTGAATTGAATCACAAATTAATTGAAGCCTTAATTGTAATACATTTCAAACATTCAGACATTTATGTGAAATATATTTCATTAAATGTTTTGATAAATAATGTTTTGAAAGACAATCAAAAGTTGGACACAATTTGGTCACACAATGGATGGCATTGTTTGTCACAAATGTCTCAATTCCTGAACCGATTGATGACTAAAGTGTCGGTCGAGTCGTGTATTGGCTTTCAATCAGTTGTCACTAAATTTGTGGACAATTTGAGTCAATTATCTGAACCTAACTCTCAATTATGTGAAGACCACTGCCTGTGCTCTACACCCGAAGCGGTGGTCAAAATCTTCAGTCAATTAAATGACCAAAATTTGAATAATATTTCAATGGTTTTCATAAAACTAATGAAAACTTCAAAAAATCGTTGTTTTGTTAAAAATTGTTTGAATTTATTGACAATTATTGTCAAACAAAACGACAATAATTTTGTTTCAATGAAATCAATCTCTGAATTCATTTTTGATGACAACTTCTTCAATGAAATTAAAATTGAAGACAATGTCTATGCCTTCGGAGGAATATATTCACCTGAATCTCCAGAAGAGGACATTGAATACGATTGCGATGTCGTTGTGATGAGACAATGGATTCATTTGTTTTTGATTACTTTGAGCTCTGATTTCGTTATGAACTCCACTTCAGAGGAAGTGCTAAGAAATCAATTGAAAAGTTGTTCCCAATATGTGAGACACAAAAGCAAACGATTTGATGGAAACGATTGGATAATAAAGTTATTCATCGAAGAAGACGAACAACTGTTGAGTGGATTGTATTGTTTGGTGCGAATAGGGATCAGATTAAGTGACAATCAATTGTCACACTATGTTATGAATTCATTCATTGAATCAATTGATTGCGATTCAAGTGTTTTGTTGGATATGTTGTGCAATGACTCCCAAACGGCAACCCTTTTGCTGAAACTGTTGTTAATTTATTTGAAATTAAGTGATATAACGATTGGTATTGAAGTGAATGTGAAAAATGTTTTATTGGATTTGAATGCAAAGACATTGCGATTGAGTGCCAAACAGTTGTTTCCCTATAATGTCAAACCTTTAACCAAATTATTGAATAAACTCTTGATTACGGCTTAAACTTAACCAAAGGTATGGACTTATTCTGAAGGCATTTATCGCAAACCCATTCCGCGTACACCTCTTGATTGAGTAGAAAGAAAGCCCTGTCCGACAGACCCGAGCATATCCTATGAAACCAGAAATTACATCCACTCTCGCAAAGGATCGCCTGATCGTTGTCGTGGACTTCCTTATGGCATATACCGCACGGGTATATCGGCGGTGCGTTAGGGTTGGCCGGATTGAACACCATTGACTGCTCGGGCGGATATATTTTGCCCGACATAAGTGGCACTGGTTTGGGTCCCACCTGTCCTCCAGTAGAAGGCATCGAAACATTGTTGTTGTTATTAATCATAGGATTTGGTGATTGAGTGTTGGATTGTTGTGATTGTGGGCCCGACATCATCACCATTCCCGGCCCGCCGTTCGGTGGCATCGGTTGCGGTGTCCGCGGGCCTGACATTGGAGTCCTGGGGGTGTCGTCGAAGGGATTGGAGGCATAGATAGTGTCACCGAAATGGCCGATAGGTTGCGGAGGAATGAGTTCAATAGACATTGACTTTTGATTGTTATTATTGTTGACATTATTGCTATTGTTTTGGTTGTTATTGTTGTTTAGGTTTGAAGTCCTCCTCTTCTTTGTGTTACCACTCTTTGTGGTCATGATATCACTGTCGTTAACATCACTGCAATTGTTCTTATTCTTAAGCGAACTCTTCTTCTCTCGCGGCATAATGAATGATGACCAAGGGGTTAGTTGGGGTAATCAGGTTAACCTTATAATCAGTTAAACCTCTATTCAATGAAGTATTTATACAAATGTTATACAAATGACTATAAATTGATGTTTGGATTCAACCAATGGTTTCACATATGAGGGGAGTCTTAAGGGAAGTAACAATGCTTTCACTCATTGCAGTGAAGATTACTTTACATTACTTTTGGTCCATCTTTTGGATAACTTTTTTGTCATTGAAATGAATGTTTAGTTTTGTTTTAAATTTTATTTTATTTTCATTCAATTGATTACAAAAAATGAGAAATAATTGCGAAATAAATATTAAATTAAATAATTTATTGATTTAAACGAAAGTCCGTCTAAAATGCCAGTGCTTTTGGTCGTCGATGCGATTTGAACCGAGAGGTCCTCTAATGCCGTATTCATGACCGACGGCCACATCAGCGCAGTTGCGGTAAACTTCTTGAGGACCACAACCTGTGGCAGCCGTTCCGTCTTCACACTGACCCCAATTGTTTGCTATGTATTCATGGCTTTTGTTATTCAAAGTATCATTTGTTTAAAACTTTGATCACTTCATACCTGCCTTCCAATGCCATCTCAATATACAGCGCTCGCATGTCTTCCCTTCAGGCAATTGGACAGATATACCGACAATCCCTTTCCTGTCCATATTTAGTATCCATTTGTCCGATCCGTCGGCTATTTTCAGATTTTCAAAACAACTCTCCGTTTCTAAACATTTTGTTTGTTTTCAATGAAAACTAATAAATGAAAGCAATTATTAAAATACAAACCCTTTTCGTCAAAACTATTTCTCCAACACATATTGAATTTGAAAGTACCACCATGGTTAGCCACCAACTGCACCAACACGTCTATAGTACTTCCAGGAGCGTAGGTTCGAGTCGTTATATTGCGAGCAAATATACCCCCGGTTTCATGTTTTCTCTCTTTATCGTAAGGATCGCCACAAATACCACACTTCCCTCCATTGCTGTCCCAAAAACTCTGTTAAACAAAACTTATGATATTTTTATCAAAATATACATTCAATTAATTGAAATCACTTTCAAACCGCCGCAAAACAACTCATTGTCGCCGTAGTCGGGAGGGGAAGGGAAGCCTAATCTCCACATAGAATTCCTGGCCGGGGGTTCAACCATTAGGCCGTGTTCTGTAGACAATGATATGCATTGAATTAGTATTAGAGAAAACGACAGTTCATTGAAATGTTTCATATTTTTTGTTTGTTATTCAAACCCCAACTGAACTTAAAATACATTAGTTTTGAGAATATTTGTGAATATATTCTGATTCTTATGATTTGAAAACAGTTTAATGATATGTTGTGTGTCTGTCCGACAACAGGTTAGACAACTGCCTACTTATTCCTGCATTCCTTCAAAGTTTTTGCCTTTTGTTTGTGTGAATAACTTATGTGAATGACATCTATCTCTGATCCCTAACCTCTGTTTAATATTCAGTAATTTTTAGTGAAATAAATTTTAAAATCATTTTTATATTTATTAACATTTTTTTTTGTTTTTATTTTCAATTAATTTATTATAAATTTGTTTCAGACATGAAATCTCAAAGAAAACGATCCCTAAAACCAAAGACAACCAAAGAATCGCCAAAAAAGACGAAAAAATCGTTTGAAAAGTGCAATGAATTGATTGAAAAGCAGTCAATAAGTAGTGAATTGGAAAACAATTTATTTGGTTTTGAAAATGAATTGAAATATTTGACTAAAATAGTGAACAATACTATAGAAAACGGTGAATCAAATTCAGTGCTCATAACTGGTGACCCGGGGTCTGGAAAGACACTACTTTTGGAAACATATTTGAAACAAATCAAAGACAAAGAAAACGTTTCTATAATACGTTTGAATGGATTTATTAATGGAAATGATTTGCACACTATTAAGACAATTGGCCGACACTTCGGGGTTGCCGTCAATAATATTACAGACATTATGGAAGGCCTTCAGAATAAGTGTCAGAAAACCCCTGATTTTAGGGCACTTATAATTCTGGATCGTTTTGATGTGTTTTGTCGCCGAAATCAAACCCTTTTATACAATTTGTTGGATATTTTGCAGAAATCAAACTCTATTTGCATTATAGGTATGACATGTCGTTTGGATTCAATAGATTTACTCGAAAAGAGAGTCAAATCACGACTAAATCAACGAATCATACAATTAGTCACACCTTTTGATGATTTTGAAGATTATGTGAAGTTTGCGACAAAACTATTGAATGGCAGACAAATGTCAGACTCTTTGCGGGAGTCTTTGAAAATCCAGTTTTCACTCAACTTTTCGATCCGAGAGTTAAAACGTTTGTTATTAGAGGATATGGTTTCGTGTGAGTCAGGGGTTGAGACCACAGTCAGGGACACAAAACTCATGAGTTTATCTCAATTATCTAAATATGAAATCAGTGTCCTCTTGATTGCAAACAAATACATAACAAACCAAAACAAGAGTGCATTTCATTGCAATGCTATTATAGACTCGTTGAGACATTTGCCACAAATTAAGATCAATAAGAGTTTGTTATTTAAGATAATTCACAAATTGGTTGAAACAGATCTCATCTCAAGACAATCGCCGACAAAGAAAAATGAGTTACTGTTGAGTGAATGGACTTTATTTGTGCTAAACATCGATGACTCACATCTCAACGAAATACTCAATTCAAACACATTTCCCGATTATATGAAACAAATTTAATGACTATTTAATGATTCAAACATTTGTTTTCATAATTAATATTAAATCAAATTTTATATAACATTAAAGTTGTGTTTGAATTGAAATGCATTCAAAATTAGCGCATATTTTGTGTCAATCAATGATTTTGTGCCAAAATTTGTTGAAATAAATGCAAAGAAATGAATGAATTGTTTGTCAAATGAATTCAACAAAAGTTTGTTAACAACTGAACCACTCTTTGGTTGATATCTGTCACACATTGAATGGCATTGATATCCGACTAAGAGTTTAGTCAAACATTGTTTACATTTGTTATTAACTTTAATGACAACAAAATGAGACAATTGTATGACTGAAGTGAAGATGTCTTTAATTATAACCAATTATTATGAGCTAAATGTCAATCAACTGAGTGTTGAGATCACCAGTGAATTGGTTTACGCCGAGGATGTGGTCATATCTCTGGCCAAAAGGTTTGGCATTAATCCGATTGCAAGACATTTGTTTGGTTTATATCATAACAACAATAAGATATGGCTTTCAAACAACCAATTGATTGAAGACTGGAGTGAATCCAAAGCCTTTGAGTTTAGGCTTAGGTTTAGACCAAAACATATCAATACTCTTAAAGTAAGTCTTATTTTCATTCAATTGAAGTAATGTTTGATTTGTTGTCAAAAATAATTGATTTTATATAAGGATTGCATTGTTTTGTGATTTCTGTTCCCATCCTATCATTCATTACATTAATAGCCTAACCATCCCTGAGCTCTATCAGGGGCTTTATCAGGGGCTCAAACAAATATTGCCTAACAGTATATTTTTAAGTTTTCTGTAGCTAACTGTGCAAGGTTATTTTTTAGGAAAAGTTTAAATCTCTTGGTTATCACTCCAACCAACCTTATTCTCGTATTCTTGTAAGCTCTGGATCCTATTATTTGATACCTAATTGTTTAAAATTATTTTATAATTAATACAAAACTTTTGATTTTTAAAAAACATTTTTAGTTTGAATTGTTTGAAGAAATTTCTGATTCATTGAAACAATGAATAAATTGTTTTCAATTCAAACTCAATATGAATTGAAATGAATTTTTAATGACTTTTACCTATAATTACAGCGTTTTTATTGATTTTCAATTCAATCACGAAATCATTAATTATCTTGAATTGCATTTCAAATATCTGTGCAAAACTGCAGCTTTTAGTTTCAGGGTAACACAAAAGTACAGTATTGTTGCTTAAACGTTGAAATTGATTGACGTTTTGGTAAACATTTTATTAAATTATTAAGTTTTCCGTTTAATTAGATTCAAATGTAAACCAGTTTTGATTTATTTATATTTATTAATAAAACTTATCATGAATCAATTTCCCATCATTCATACAATTATGAGCCAGAACTAATGAACCAATATTTCTATTGATGCAATAAAACTAATTTAGTTTGAATTCAATGAGTTTTAAATTGTTTATCATTTCAGCGCAGAAGTGATGAAAGGGGTTAACGGACAGGTGGGTGGGGTATGAGGTGTTCAACCGGTAGTATTGGGATTTATAATTAACAATTAAAGTGAACCCTCTCTTTGAAACAGGAAATAATCTTTTTTATATACATTTTTCAGTTACTTTTTGAGACAATCATAAAATTGATGTCTTTTTTAATGTACTTTCAGTTCATTTCGGGTCAAAACAGAGATTACAAGACATTTCACTACTATTTCCATCAAATACGCAATGATTTCATATACAAACTGGGCAAGGTTGATATTCAAAATGATACCAAAACAAAGCTAATCAATAAAGTGTATGGTCTGGCTGTCACTGATATGGTTAGGGAAGCGATTGAAGCCAACAACCCTTCAGGCGATAAAATAATTGAAAACTTTGTCAATTATTTGCCGCAAAATTGTCCAAGGCAATATGGACTTAAGGACAAGATTAAGGACAAGTTTTATAAGGGTTTAACTACTATTCAACAGCACAGGGAACCCATTGCTTACGCGGAGGAGTGGTTTATGAATGACTTCCTCTTTATCTTATGTCCAAACTATGGCATCGAAACATATGAAGCGATGTTTAACAATAGGTTTAATACAAGTCGTCAGCATTTGGTTGAAGTCAGGGTTCAATACAACCACCTCTCAGATGATAATGAGAGGAATGGTATTATTTGTCAATTCGTTAACGACTCTAAGAAGGAATGGACAAAGTTTTGTTCAATTACTGAGATTGGGTTCATATCATTGGACAGTAAGACAAAGACAGTGGAGATATCGCGCACTAATGGCGTTCCCTTTAGTTTCACTTTTAAACATGACTTAGACATGAAGTCATTTGTTTCTCTTCTGGACGGGTATTACAGGCTGTCTATCAAATGGTCTTTTAATATATGTAAAGACATTTCGTCGCCGTCTTTGGTTAAGTTGCGTAAAATGAAAATCCACGGACCGGTGGACTATGAGTTTGCACTCAACAAACTTAAAGAGAAGTCTAATGACATGACCGGCGCTTATATTCTTCGGGAGAGTGTCTCCAAATACGATGAATACAAACTCGATGTCTTCATTAAACAAGAAATGTTTGAGACATTTAAACTGAAGAAAATGAATGACCAGTACTTTGTTGAAGCACTCAATCGGTATTTTGAGTCGCTTTCGGATCTCATTAAAAACTTTTCATTTATTTATTGCAACGAAACTGAGATTAGTCTCAATCACTGCATAACTCCCAGCGAACACGACCTCCCAATCAATCTGTTGTTATGCAGACTAAAAGACTCAGAAAGTACTTCACGACCCGATGTCGACCAATTGGGACCACTTATCATATCCACCAAATCATTAAAGCTGTCGAACACTACTCTAACCAATAACTCCCGATATGGCGTCCGTTTGGCTAATCTTCAAAACAAGCAGTTTATTGTCAAAGAAGTAAAATGTTGTGAATTAACTGAAGAATTCCTGAGAACTGCTTCCGAATGGACACACCTTAGGAACGAATCGATTGTCATTTGTCGGGGAATTACTCTCTATTCACCGCTTTCTATATTATTAGACTATTTACCGATCGGACCATTGGATGCGTTTCTGATGACAAACAGACAAAATCTAATATCAATGCATTTGATTGAATGCGTTTCAGACCTGTCCCGTGCGCTCTGGTATCTCTATGAGAATAGTGTAGTTCACGGACACATTCGGTGCCACAATCTTCTTGTGTCTGAATTTACTGCTAATAATAGCCTTAAAGTAAAACTAAGTGATCCTATAAGTGATAACGACATTAATGCTGAACGGGTATGGCTTCCGCCTGAATACCTGAGCGCCAGTAACTTCTCTCACAAACGGCTCACTCATTCGGTCGATGTCTGGGCTTTCGGTACAACTCTTTGGCAAATATTCAGTTATGGCTTAAAACCTAATTCTGAAGATGTGTTTGAATTGATTCAACCAAAGGACTGCCACAATGAGATCTGGACACTGATAGGCGAGTGTTGGACAATAGACTGCGAGCAACGGAAACAACCGCACAGTATATACCGAGACATAAGTCAAATACATTATGAGATTCACAATACAGTGAAAAACAATTTGTATTCAAAACCCGTCTTTGAATACCAAAAGCCAAACAAAACTTTGTTTAAGAGTTTCTCCAAATATAAGCCATTCTTCGGATCAAACATATCGTTGTCTTCGGGATCTGTTGTCAGCAATCAATCGGTTTCTACTTATTTGACAAATAGTATTAAAGGCAATGAAACTACGATTGGATCGGAAGGGTATCTCATATATGATCAAAATGGGTTCGACGGCTGCAATGGTCAGTCAAACGAGCCCTGGCTTATAGAGTCCTCTCAACTCAAACTTGGAAAAGTTGTTGGAACGGTATGTTATGGTTTGTTTTGACATAAACTCATTTAATACACTGTATTTAAGGGTTGTTATGGAGAGGTTCTGAAGGCAACGCTTACATTGTGTGCCGGTCTGAAGGAAGAGGTGGTGGCAGTGAAGCGAATCAAAGCCTTTCCCTCTGACGTCCACTTACGGGATATGAAGAGAGAAATAGAGATAATGAAGAAATTAAGTCATAAAAACATCGTTGAAATCAAAGGCTTTGTCGAAGGTTTCACTCATTTCTTAAATTTTGTCATAAAATATATATTTCATTCCCTTTTGGACACAATTTGCAGACTTAGCGGAACCGATGACAATGTTGGTCATGGAGTTCGTGGAGTTGGGATCTTTGGTCTCATATTTGCATCGAAACCGTTCCCTTAAATCGGTTATACCTTTAGCTAACTTTGCGAGTGATATAACGCTGGGAATGGAGTACTTGGAGAGCAAGTCTATAGTGCACAGGGATCTGGCGGCGCGTAATATACTTGTGGCGTCTGAAAATCACGTAAAGATATCTGACTTTGGCCTGGCTCAGTTTATAGACCCTAACCATCAATACTATACAATCAAAACTGAAAGAGCACTGCCTTTACTTTGGTTTGTGTTTTGCACTCAATATCTCATGTTTTGATTTATATTTAATGCAATCTATAATTGGTTGACAGGTATGCGCCCGAATCACTCAAATACCTGCGCTTTTCACACAAGTCTGATGTAAGCTTTAATTAATATATCAATCAATCGATAAATAAAATGATCTTTTTTTTGATCAAAATAATTAGGTCTGGAGTTTTGGGATCGTATTGTGGGGTAAGTGTTGTTTTGGCCGGTGGTGTGGCTCTGAAGTAATCATAAAGTAATTATTAACGCAATTATTTTAATTGACAGAAATGTATAGCTATGGAGAGCACCCGCAGTTGTCAAAGGATAACAATCATATCCCCGACAATAAACTTTTGCAAGTATTGGAAGATGGACTCCGTTTGCCACTTCCAGACGACTGTCCGATCCGTGTTTACCAAATAATGAATAACTGTTGGCAAAAGTATTCGCATTCGAGACCGAGTTTTAGTCAATTGAAGGAATGGATTAAAGAAATCCTTCAATAGTCTCACCATTAAGTGCCATAGAGTGCCATAAACATTGGGTTAACCCTATATTTAGAGTTCATTTCCATTAATTAAATCAATAATTTTTGTCTATTTTTGCAAACCTGTGCTCAAACTGTCCGTCCAATCGATAATTGAGTTTTAATTTGTTTTTCAATCAAAAGAGTATTAAATTTTGAAATTAAAAATTGTGTCAAAGATTAACCAAAACTGAAGACTGAATGACAAAAATTAGTTATTCTGTTATCAACTGAATTCAGAGCACAGGTATATAAATCAGATGTCAAATCGGCTCGCAATCAATGAATGGGCGGCAATACTGCTCTCTATTATTGTCAGAATGGTTTTGTTGTGGTGGAAACGGATCCGTAGAAACGGACTGACAGTCTGTCCCAAAGGACTGAAAACAATAACTGACTTGAATTGCAATAATCGTAAAGATTGTCACAAATGACAGCACTTTCGACACTCAATGCAAACATTGGAACAGATATTCAGATATTCAGTCATTATTTTGCTTTGATTTCCAATAATTTATATTTCATTTCGTTTTTTGCAAATACTCTCCAAATGTTTGAATTGTATTCTCATTTCTGTCATTAAAATACAAACAAATTATTTATTTTTGAATTTATTGTTGAATAAAATAAAAGTTATTTTAAATGAAATGAAATTTGAAATAAAAATGTTTTAAATCTTTTCAATTGTTTGATAACTTGTGTCAACTTATGGCTCATTTTAATTATTGCTGTTATCGTGTGTATCGAAAGTTTTACAGAAAGTTATGGCGAAAAGTGATAATTGTTTTGTCGATTGTCTTCTTCATAGTCTTAGTGCTAACCATTGGCCAAAAACCTACAAAACTAAAAGATAGTAATAATGACAACAATGACTGTTATTTTCAACAATTAGTTAAAACCAGAATTTTATTAACAACTGATGAAAACCCGAATACAACGGTAGGTCCGGCCGTGAAGGCGGGGGCAGACAAACAGTTTCCCGACGACTTGTTTACAGAAGAGCAGCGCCGGAACGGAGCGGTAATCTTCCACATCGCAGGTCTTATCTACATGTTTGTGGCCCTGGCTATAGTCTGCGATGAATTCTTTATACCAGCGCTCGATGTTATAACTGAAAAAATGGATATCAGTGAAGATGTCGCCGGTGCCACGTTCATGGTAAGATACTCATATTATATGCTCTGTCACATCCTATTCCTTATCTTTTTGATAATTACTTTCTGCTTATTAAATCTCTAATAGGCCGCAGGGGGTAGTGCTCCAGGTGAGTTCATCTATTGTATTATGTGTTTCTATATTTACCCAATACTTTCACAATTGAATGAATGTATGCATAAAATTGTGAATTAAATAGTTATCAATAAAATTAATTCATTTTCAAAACGCTTTTATATTTGTGTCAATAAAAAGCAAAGCCTTTGTGAAGAATATTCGATAAAATTTCAAACATTAATCAAAATATGACAAACCCTTCAGTGTTTGGGATCTCTGTATCAAATGAGATGACAGAAAAATATTATAAATATTATAATGAAATCCATGAAAAAAGACTCATTTCTCAGATATATTATCCATTCATCCATTAATATATTAAAGTTATCTTCAAAATTGTATTTTTAGACCAATTTTCATGTCTTTTGAAATTATTTTTATTATTTTATAGATATTTTGAGTAAATTTTCAAATCATTGATAAAATTTATAAACTTTTTCTTTGAAATTAGTTTTTAATGAGAACTCGTAATGGGCTTTAAATTACTTCAATCAAAACCATTAGTATTAAACTTGAAATAAATGATAAAACATTAAAAAATATCAATAATTATTTTGTTTCGTGTTTTATCTTTTAAACTTTTATTTACTCTGAAATATACTTCTGATTGCATTGTTTTCATGTAATGTTTGTTCAGTTGACCTCATATTATACCAAAAATCAATCAATAAATTAAAGGTCAAAGGTTTTTGTTGTTTGCAAAATATTTCAATGATTTTATTTCTATCACTTAATAAATAATTACTTAATAAACCTTTTTTTAAATAAAAATATATATAATATTTCATTATTTTATTCGTTAAAGCAATCAATGAATAGATTTATTCAATTCAATCAAAATATGAAAATTAATATATATTTCACTGATATTTCCACGGATTTTATTTAATGAATAAATATTTTGTTATTATTTATCAATTATTTATTCATTAATATTATATTTCAATAATATTTCAGTCGATATGCTATAAAATATTCACAAAATAATAGTTGAAATAATTTTATTTCAAAAACTAATCAAATGTTTGTCTTTTCGATACTTTATATAAATATTTTTTGTCTCAAATAAATGAGAAAATATTATATTATATGAATTATTTTTATATTGAGTGCTATTTTTAATTCCCCTAAAATTCTAATACCCCTTAGGATTTGTTGTTTTATTAGAGTAAGTTTGAAAAATGTTCTTGCAAATCTATGTCTGACTCTTCTTGATTTTATTATTTATATTATAATTGTCTTTTTTAGTTGCGATTAGTTTTGCTGACATTAAATAACAAACAATTTATCAATAATTAGTTTTTTTTGTCATTTTTTAATATTTTATTTTCTATATTGTATATCTTTATCTTGCACATTTTTATCTTGCACATTTTTCAGATAATATTCAATTTAATTTACTTCCAAATGTAATCACACAACTGATAAATGTATTTCAAATTATTCAGAATTTTATAAAATATTTATTAATTGAAATGAAAATATATTTTATGCTCTAAAACCCAGAACTCTTTCACTGCTTTGAAAAAAACTAATTTCAAAATTGATTGGTTTTGTATTAAAGTTAATGTCATTGAGATTCCGGTCAACCCATAAATCTCTTCATAAATATTTCATCCTTTGATTCATTGAAATAATTGTCAATTTCTTTATACAAATTAAAATTACTGTTATTTATATAATCAATAAATAATTGAGTGAAACCTATAAAGAGTTTTAAGGTTTATGCAAAAAGTACATAACAATCAATCTTCAGGTCTTTCCAATTGAATTGAACCCAAAATTAATGCCCTTCTCCTCAGTAATGATGAAAATTAATTATTTGCCGACAAATCTCAATATCCTTTCAATCCATAGAAACTTAGATCTGATCTAAAAGTCCTGAGTTTGTGATAAAGAAAAAAAGGGATAATTTGTCAATAGTTTACTCAAAAGGATATCAAAATATAACTCATTTAAAACTGTTTTCAATTATTTTTTTATTTTCAATAAACACTTAAATGTTTTTAAAGTTTGAATAAATTTAAACAAAATTTTAAATTTAAATAAATTATTAAAATTTCTTCCCTTTTGTAGAGTTATTCACATCAATAATCGGGGTATTTATTAGCTTCGATGACGTGGGGATCGGAACAATAGTCGGTTCCGCAGTTTTCAATATTCTGTTCGTGATATCGATGTGCGCTATATTCTCCAAGAGTGTATTGGTGCTGACCTGGTGGCCCCTCTTCAGAGACGTCTCCTTTTATTCAGTGATTTTGGTTTCTTTAGTCCTTTGTTTCAAAGATTCAACAATTTATTGGTATTTATGTCAAAACAAACAAAAGATGTGTTTAATTAAATGCTCTGTTGGACAGGTGGGAAGCACTGGGTATGTTGGGCTGGTATGCAGCCTATGTTACTTTCATGAAGTACAACGAAGTCGTCGAGAAATTTGTGAAAAAACTGACGAATAGATCAAAAGTGGATAAAATCAATGAAACAGTTTCACCACAAATGGTCGGACAGTTAGCCTGAGTTAGAGTTAATTCAATTGATTTAACATTAAATACATTTCAGATGAACCGAAAAATGTCTACTCCTATACTGCACGGGGGGTCTAAGTTTCGTCAGGGGGTGCTTCAGCTAATGATCCATTCTATCGACCCCTTACATGAAGAGGCTATTAATAACGCAATGGTTAACCGACCGGACGTCGAGAAGCAGCGATGTATTCATCCTCCCGGCGCCACAACATGTATCAACTGTAGCGATGGAAATAACACTCAGACCGCTAATGGGAACGGTATCTTCCACACCACCAATATGGCTACTCGGACTCTGGATAACGATAAGACATACAACGGCTCTATTGCCGCACAAAAGAGTCAGGTCTGCACTGGACTCACAAATGAGTTAATCAATAATTGAGAACACTATTGCACTGATAGGAAGGGGAGGAACCGGATGAGCCGTTGGACATGTCTTGGCCCAACTCATTCAGAAAGCAAATAACATACGTATTATTAGCGCCAATAATATTCCCCCTTTGGCTCACATTACCTGATGTTCGCCGACCCGTAAGTCTTATCAATGCCACTAAATAGCAGATAACCCAAAGCACAGACATATCTGACCCAAAGTTTTGATCAATAGTCGAGTAATTGTGAAAAAAGTACTCTTTTGTGTGAAGAAAGTCAAAGATTTGTTATTTTGTTTGTCAAAAGTGTTTTATTACATACTTTTACCACAACTTTAATAAAATACCAAAAGATGTTCACAAGAAGTATAACCAGAGCTATATTATCCATAAATTTATAAAATAACTCTCAAAGTGACCCGTCTTTCCTACCATTCCCTTAAGAGGACATAAATTCTCAAACATTTAATTTAATAAATAAATAAAAATCAAAATAAATTTCAAAGGGTTTGACAAACAAACAAAAAATAGATCGAAAATTGTCTAAAATGTTTGCATTGATAGCACAGTTGACCCTTTAATACAACCTTTCCATCGGTTTAACTCATTTTCTATTTAAATAAATATCTGAAAAGACGTTACAATATATCACTCTTTTGTTGCCTCCAGTTCTCCAACACATCCATTGATTCACTTCTTATTTATTCTTCCTTTTGGTTCAAATATATCTCTATTATCGACAAAATATTGTGATTTTATCTCTAAATACAGGCTTTTATTATATTATACGCTATTATAGCAGCGAAAACATCAAAATAATGGTTTGATGTGTTAATAACAAAAAACTTTTGACAAATTATTTTTCAATTTTAATGTTTTTCAATATCTTTTCAACAATTTATGCCTAAACTTAAACATCGATTAAATTAAACGTTAAAAATATTTTCCTTAGTTTTGATTAAAACTTTAAAATTACACCAAAAAGTCATTAACAGAAATGAAAAAACAAAATCTCTTTGACATTAATATTAATAATAATAATAATTAAATATTTTTTTCTTTCAAAAAGTTTTTGATTAATAATTGAAATACTTTTTACTTAATATTCATTCAATTATTTCTATAATGAAAGGAAAAGCGGAAATGGTTTGCCGGGTCATTCCTGGGCTCTATTATTTGGATAGCTGTTTATTCGTATTTGATGGTCTGGTGGGCAACCCTGGTCGGTAGTACTTTTAAAATGCCAAACGAAATAATGGGTCTGACATTCCTGGCCGCCGGCACTTCAATACCAGATCTAATAACTTCAGTATTAGTTGCCCGGAAAGGGTTCGGAGATATGGCTGTCTCGAGCTCTGTAGGCAGTAATATATTTGATGTGACGGTCGGGTATGTTATCTTAAATTAGTAGCTCATAGTTACCAACAATTACTAATCAACAAATCTACCGAAAAAAAAACATTTAATTAGCAAAACAGGGGGTGTTTTCTGGTCTAATAACTTATGAAAGTATGTGAAGAACTGGTCTTTTATTTGTTGTATAAGTTATAAATAGAAATCTTATTCAACGGAAAGTAATTTAGTTTTTGATGAAGTGATCAATGAATGAGAAAAAAGTGAATAAATTTGTCAAAAATATAAGTTTAATGAACTAATGGTTAACAATATTTGACAATCTTTTCAAACTTTCATTTCTGTCTAACTTTAGTTCACTTTTACAAAATATATCTCAAAATCTATCGTAAAATAACTGTCGAGATGTCGACCCCACCCAACACAGGCCGATATGGTCTGCCGTCAAATGATGTCAATAATCCATTATTTGCATCATTTTATGGCATAATGTTTGAGGAAATAATGTCTTTTCAAAATTCTTTACTAAATATTAATATATATTTAATTTATTGATTAGTTTTTCTTATATTTATATATATTTCACAATTTCGTCAAATTTTTATTTTATTTGAATATCAATTGAAATAAAACTAAAATTAGAGAAAAGCAAACAATTCTTGAGAAAAAAGAAATTTGAAAAAATCAATAATTCATTGAATGCTAAAAGTCTTTGAGATATGAATTGGGATTTTTATAAAATATTAGACAAAACTAATGCAAACATTCAAAAATTTGTCTCAATTTTTCAAATACTTCTGTTTTGAACAGAAAATACAATTTTAATGAAATTTATCGGAAACTAAATATGATTTATACAAAAGGAAGACTTAATTAATTGAATTTTCTGTTAAAAACAAAATCTTACTTAAAAATGATTGAAATAATACTCAAAAGAGTCACTGATTTCATTGATTTAATACATAATTTCATTTTGTTTTTAGAAATCTCTTATAAAGCTCTGAAATATTGTAAAAATTGATTAACGAAAGGAAAAGAAGGAAATGTTATAACAAAAAATCGATACCAAAAGTGTATTAATAAGAAAAACGTGTTCAAAGTTAGTACTCTTAAAGCACTGGCTAACAATGCGATCAAACCAAATGCACACAAATTTTAAATGAAGAAAATTTAGACTAAATTCTTCAGAAAAACGAAATGAAAACTTATTTTTATATTTTTCATTATATTTCTGAGACTAAAAACCAAATGAAATGCTTTTTGATCGCAGAATATTTGTATGCCTTTAGTATCGATCAAAAGTCAAAGTCTGGTGTTTCTCAAAGATCTCCTACTCTTGCCATTGAATTGAATAAAAAAGTTATAGAATTTTGAGTTTATCTAAAATTTTCATTCAATGATTCACTCAATGAAGTTATTATTATCGCTAAGAAATAACACATAAGACATATATATACACACAATTGAGTGCTCTCTGAATAATTGAATGAAACCATTAAAAGAGCTTTTTATGTATTTTATGGCTATTTTTTGGGATAAAAATGGTTTCAATGTTCAAACTCTACTCCATTTCAAAGCAGTCTCAGAACCAAAACCTAATTCATAAAAGTTTTTCAGTTTAAGAATATTCTGGGTCTGAATGGTCTGAATATACAGTTTCATAGCAATTGATTTCATTTCTTTGCTTCAAATGTTTGACTTTTGAGAACATATTCCGCCAAAAGAAGTATTAGTTTTTAAGGGAATTACAAAAAAATGCATTTCAACTAAAAGGGGATCTGTTTTTCAATCCAATGCAGTCTTTCAGTGCAAAAGAGTTAATAAATTTGAGTTTATTTTTACACAGTTTTATAGATTTATTGATTAACTATTGAACGAAGAGTTCATTCATTAAAATAATTGAATTAATTAATTAAAACCATTTATACATATCTATACTTTACTCTCAACACAGGCTACCGTTCCCTTGGCTTCTCTACACAATGATCACCGGACCCGTCACCGTCAGTTCCAAAGGAATGATATGTTCAGTAATTCTACTGTTTTTAATGTTAATGTTTGTGATTTTGACGATCGCTTTATTCAAGTGGAGTCTCAACGTAGGAATGGCTGTCGTTATGTTTGTTCTCTATTTTGTATTTATAGCCATTTCATTGCTGTTGGAAAATGGGTATATAAAGTGCTCTTCCATTATCGGGGTGTTTTGAATTTCTCAAACTCTGAATACAATATGAAATCTAATAAAAATATTATTATATAATATATTCAGTTATCAGTTGATAACTTATCAAGATTAAACAACAAATATTGAAAGCAATAACTTTTTATTAGAGAAAACTTTAATTTACAATCAATTCTATGCACGAAATGAATAATAATATAAATAATAATTTAAACATTAATTTGAAAAACAAATAAAAATTTAATTTATTATAAAATAAAAATTATTTAAACAAAAATTATATTTCAAATAATATTACGAAGAGTTTTACTAAACGTTTAATTATTTTATGAAAAAATAATAAAAAATCTAATTTTAATGAAAATCAAATAAATTGTACTGAAATTGTCTAAAAAAAAGTTTTGTTATAAAACCTCATTAATAACTTAATATTTATTCATAACTGGAGTCCTTGTGGTCAACACTGGTATTGCTTTTATATAATGTAATCGTTATAACAAACTATTTATTATATGAATGATTGTTTGCATTGACTTTGCATACGTCCGACCCTTTCGTTCAATTGATGAGCAATTTTGTTACAATTCTTAATGTGTTTTATAAACAATTTCATTCATATTTCAATTATAACTATATATTTATAGATATATTAATATTTTGGTTCACTTTTTATATACACATAAATCACACGTCGATTGAGTGAAACGAGTGTTTCTATCACTGATTGATACACAGCCTCCGCATCCCCTCTCAAAGCAATTGTCATTCATATTGAGGTTCTGGTCATTCGTTGCACATATTCTTGTCAGTCGTCAACCAATTCATGAAACAATACAAGAAAATAATTTCACTCACAGTTTGAGCCGAATCTCTATTTGAGTCTAATTTCTGAGCAATTCTTGAATTTAAAAATTATTTGTTTTAATGAAGTGTTGTCTCAGACTCTGAGAAACTGCTGAACATTGGTATTGAAGACAATTTTGTTCGCATGTATTTCACCGTAAGTTGTATTCAATGGCCAAAAGACCAGTCAATAAAAGGCCGGAATTCATTAATAAGAGGTAGGAATAGATGGGATGCCAAGACTTATGAGCGCTGTTTGCACTGAAATCCCTTTAAGATAAGGATATAATAATGTATTTAATGTAAAGCATATTATTATTTATTGCAATCATCTGTAATATTGTTTGGATTTGTATTAATACAGTATTATTGAACATTAATTATGATCTACCGTTCCCTTACACCGTTCCCTTACAATAGCTTCACTCAACTTCTCGATTATCATTAAAGACTATCCTCTCTAGTGTTGGATATGTTTAATAAAATGGTAATAATTATTAATCTTTTATAAAACGACTCATTATTTTAAATTTGAGTCATTCTAGTGATGGTATTGATGGCCAATCACTTCATATAAATGAGAAGAAGAGCCTAAACTACCAGTGCTTTCACTCAACTTTGCATTTAATGAAGTTTTTCACTCGAAAACGTGTCTAACATTAAGAAATTGATAAGAAGTGGTTCAGCATTGAAATACCTGGCGCTTCGTTTGCCGTGTTGTATAGAAGCGGCCGGATTGCCAGTGCTGTGGATGTGGACAGCTATGTGAGCCGGTTCTGCGTTGGAAGGCGAACAGCTATAGTTGCCGGAGTCGTTAGGCATTGCTTTGTTTATTATCAGTTTGGATGTCGTTTGAGACGACTTCTCGGTTTGAACTTTTATACCACGAGGGGAGTCGTAGTTAATCACCTGAAAGGGGTATTAAATGAAATGAGTTCTGAGTTTTATCTTTTCAATTAAACCCTAAACTCACTTCTCCGTTGTGGTACCAAAATATATAGTCTGGAGGGCCGGGGGTTTCGTTGACAAGACAGGTCAGGTTTAAAGTGCTTCCGCTATTTATATATATTGATGGACTGCCAATTATTTTAGCCTTGGCCACTGTATTGTAATTACAAAATACAATTCATCACTATATATGTCATCTCTTTTGATAAATCGTTTATAATGTTTGTCACAAACTCTGAATCAATATTTTATGTTAAATCAAAAATAATCACAAAATTTGTTCATAAAATGACATTTTCTCTCATTTTCTCATTTGATTTCAGTTTCCTTTCACTAAAACTATTATTTCATTATTTAAAGTGTTTTTGCAATCCTTTAGTAATTAGTATTTATTATCATTGAATCAAATGAATTGTAATTTTATTAATAACTATAAAGTCGTTAACAAAAGCTTAATATCTGTTAAATCCTCTAAAAGTTATAAATTATGTATTGTTTACAAATTATTGATATTTATTTGTAATTAATATTTAGATAAATGAGTCCAATATTTGAGACCATTATTGTCACCCAAACTAATGACTGCAGTCTTGAAACACAAAATGAAAAATAAGATAAAAGTAAATCTCTTTCAGAAAATATAGTCAAACCTCAGGAGTAAAGCATTCATTCATTCATTTGTTGACTTAAATCAGAATTTATTAATTCTAACGGAATTTACTTCAAACATATAGTTCTGTGTTGTAATACCCGGCCTATTGGGCCAATGGGCTAAACATCACTACTCAATTGAATCAATTAACTTTACAGTGCAGTGCACTAAGAGTGTCTAAAAAATGTACTACTTTTGACATAAATAAACTCCGGGTCTGTTTCTCTGCAATAATAGTCACTACAGTATTACTCCATCCCTGGTCTCAAATAAAGAGAAAATCAATTTTGAAAACATTTATTCAATCAAATAATCGCAAGCACTGTCTGTTTATATGAGACGTGAATTCAAATTAAAAGTTTATAATATTTTTGATTAAAAGTGAAATTATTTTCAAGAATTTTATCAAATTGTGAATCACTTTGTGTTATGAGACTTGAATTCATTAAAACTTTTGTAAATAATTGCAATAAAAGTGAAAATAATTCAATCAAAAGATTGCAATATATTTGAACGATAAAAATAATTTCTTTTGTTATGACCGCCGGACCAGTAGTTCATACCAGTGCTCATCAATTAGATTACTAAACGAAACCGATTCAACAAATTTCGATCTTTTGTTAATTAAATTTACATAAAATTGATTTTTATCTCAATTTTTATTACAAAACTTTTCAGTCTTTCAATAAATAGTTCACAAAATCAATAATTTGATTCAAAAATATGAGAAAAATTCAAAATCAAGTAAATTTGTAAAAACAACAAATATTTTCAGACATTTTGGCAAAGAATTTGTTGAAATATTATGCAAAGCATTAGATATTTGTCTTTATGTCTGAAAAACATTTAAAGTGAATCCCTTAATGAAAGTTTAATTAAAGTCATTAGTATTGAAGTCATATTTAAAGTTAAAAATCATTAATTAGTATTGAAATGATGTTTAGATTAAACGAGATTTCATTTTAGGCTTTAAATCTCATGAAAGGATTACTATCTGACAGAACATAGGCTTCACTTCAATACACATTCTGTTATTCAAACGATTTATAGTTTTTGATAAATTGATAAATAATAACCAATTCCTCAATATATCCGCAATTTATTTCAATTTATTTCAATTTATTTCACTTTATTTCAGTCTATTTTGAGATTATATTTCTTAATTGAATTAAAATGTTTACTTTAATAAACATTTCATTACTTTAATTGAACACAATTTCTCAATTAAGTCTTTGTGTTAATTGTTATTAACAAAAATATAAGTCTTATGAATGCAAAGGAGAGTCAAATGATGATAACATACCGATGACATTGAGCTGAACAAAGAGACTCATCTTTGGAAGGGTTGAGATCTAAAACACAAATAATAATAACTTCAGTATAACTTCAGTCTTTGAGTAAGAAATCATTGATTTTATAATTTTTATTATAATATAATATAATATTATGTTATTATTCTCTGAAACTGATTATTATTTTTATGTGTTTTTCAAATATTCAAATACTTTGAACACAAGAACTACTTTTTGTCTTAAAATATTCAAAATAAATATATTTTGTGCTAAAAATTGGTTTTGTTTTTCATTTTCATTTACATTATCATTAAAATTGAAATAAATATTAAACAAAACCATAAAATGTATTCAGAAATAAAGTATTTGAATATAAAGTGTATAAATAATAATATTTGATCCGTTTCCTGTTCAAAGCAAAGCACTGGTATGTGTTGCTGACCTGGCATTCATAAATTCCTGCGTCTTTTCTTTGTGGATAACGTATCTGAAGAGTCCAATCGTCAGTGTTGTCCATATGAACGGCTTGAAAGCGTTGATCTGAAGTATAAGTAAATTTTCCAACTGTTTTGCCAAAAGAAATGAATGAAAGGATAAGAGACTTATATTTTGTGAATAAAAGCTGTATTAGTATTAGATTTGTTCCGAACCTGTGATTACGTGAAAATCTTTGCGACGAATCCATGACACCTGAGATTAGATTTGAAGACATAATACTTGAATAGATTAAGCATTGAATCAAAGTTTCATTCAATTTATTGTAAAAGTTCTTGTGTTTGGGATTTGTTTCCAAATATCAGGAATCAAATAAAACTAATATTATTTTTGATCACATAATAAGTTATATCAGAAATTTTGGTATAATATTATATTCAGGGTATTATTATTAATATTATATAGTATTAACCTATTTCATACTATTTTCATTGAAAAGAGTGAATATTATTTGAAAATTTCAAAAGTTGTCAAAAATATGACAGTTTTTTGGGTCAGAATTTGTTTACACAGGAATTAAACTGAATTCAGTGAACAATAGAGAAAAGGTTTTAATATTTTTTGTACTAAAGATCATAAGTAATCAATATTTTCACATAAATTTATAAAACAGAGGAATAAATAAAATGTCAATAATTGCATACATTTTGTTACAAAAATCATTAGTCGTTCCCCTAATGGACATTACATTAACACTTCAGTTCATATTTACTACAATTATAATCAAAATTAAGTGAATTTTGCAGTTTTTATAATTTCCTTTGACTTCAAATCAAAACAATTTTTTAACAATTTTTCATTTATTCAATACTTTGTTGAATTGCAGACAAACATGACGTGGGTTTGAATGCAACATTCAATAGCTGACTACCTGTGCTAAGTTACTAATTCTCCCTCTATTCAATTGATTTCATTGATGTAAGGGAACCGTATATTGACTGAAAATTATATAAATATATTAATTAAAGTGAAGGAAAGGAAAGGAATGGTTGTATTGATCTATAAATAAATAAAACCAAATGAAACGAGAATTCATTTCAAATCAGTATTTAATTCCAAGAGTTTGTGAATGATTTTTTTTTGCATTTTTATAGCAATGAATGAAAAAAATATTTCAAATATTTTCAAATCAATTAATTGTTTTGTAAGTAATCTCTTGATTCAAAAATTTGTATCAATTATTATAAAGACATTGAATTTATATTTATAATGAAATATAAATTTTAAGTAAATTTCAGTTGAAATGTTCAAAAACACAATTGAAGTGAATATTAATGTTTATATTCTTTGCTATTATTTTTGTCATTGAATTGAATTTCAATAAAAATGTTGAATAGATTGCAAAATTCAATGATTAATATAGTTGTAAGTAATTTATTGTATAATTTATAACAAATGCAAAGAAAGGAAAAGCAAAAGCAAAAGCAATCCAATCCCTGACCCTATCATCTGCTTATGGATCGAATGGTTGGGAACACCTCTTAATGATTCATGAAAGAGATGATCGAATATTTTGTGAACACTTCTCGTACATTCAATACTGGATATACTGGATAACCCACTTTTACAGACTGTGCGCCAAAGGAGGCTATGAAGGCAACGCAAGCACAGGCATCCAATGCAAGCACAGGCAGCCAATGCTAGCCATTCATTGAGAAGTCAATCGAATATATTTGAAGCAAAAAATGTTAAAATTGTTGAAAAATATTATAAAATATTATTGAATCGACGAAGAAATCAAAACAAATCTAATTATATATCATTTGATATTCAATGAAAATTTAAAATAAATTGAAAGCACTGTCGACTTATAAACTCTGTATATACAGTATGTTCTCTGCGTTTGGATGAAATGTCTAAATAAGTAGACGTCGACACAGAATAAGATGGATATTAGATATTAACTCAATTTATTGGTTCAACAAAAGTATTATTCGCTTTAGTCTTAAAGCAAATAAATTATTTGAAATAAAATATATATTTTAACAAAAAAGTCATTTTTCTATCGATTTCTCAAATATTAAGTGATTTATTACAACAAAATTGATGACAACTTATTGAACACAATTCATATATATTTGGTTTACCATTAGTTTATGTCAATTATTACACTCTTTTTGTAAACAAATTATTGAATTATAAAAATTTGATTATTTATAGGATTTATAGTTTAAGCTATAATTTATATGAGTTTTAAGTGAAACAAACATTTATTTAAGAAATTATAAAAATATTGATTCAATTGAATGAATGTATTATTTGTTTAGTGATATTCCCTGCCATTTGAGACATATATGTGATATAACAGTTCAAAAACCATTCAAAAAATAACTTAAATATTTGTCTTATTTTCAAACCATTTGTTACTTGACATGGGATGTGTCAACTGTGCTCATTGGGTGTTCAAATATTATATCTAAAGGATAGGAACGGTATCTAAATTATTGTTCCCAACTCTTTGCTTAAGAATCAATGAAAATATGATTTAAAAGCTATTAAATAAGAGTTTTGTTCATCACTTGAATTGTTTCTTATGTTATAAGATATTCATTGAATTTATATTCAAATAAAACACAATTTATTGTAAAATATATCCTAAAAAACAAAAACAAAAAAGATTTTGTTATTAAAGGACTGTTTCTAACAAATCCTAAATTGAAAAGTAATTTCATATATTTTGCACACATTTTACTTTGAATTTTGTTTTTTTCTCTCTAAAACTTTCTTTTACACAAAAAATAATGAAAAAACAAAAATAAATGAAAAAATAATTTTATAAAATTTGAAATTAAAATTTAAAGCACTGTTGAAGTGAAGCCTTCCTTCAGATATGTTTCAAAAAATATTTGTTCATTACTTCAATGCTCTGTTAATGAGGCTATCCTTTAGCGCTGAGAATCGTTGCAGTCATTTAGGACTCACTTTTCATTATATGTTTTCATGAAAAATGTTATTTCCATTATGTTTATGAAAAAATGCAATTATTTACTCATTTAATAGTTTTATGTTTAGATAAGTGAACATAAATTCAATGATTTTAAATGAAAACAGTTATTCAAAAACAAAGTTTAGTTTTGTTGAGAAATTCTTAAAAACCGTTTTCAAGTGAAAAAGTGCTACGAATTGGTGTAAACCGACAGTAATTTATATAAATAATTGAATTCAGAGCCGACCCTCAGTTGTCTTAATATGTTTTTACTTTAGTTTTAAAACTTGTGTTTTCTTCGTCTGATCCCCAACTTTGCAGAGTTTGCTATAAAAGCTTAATCTAAAGATTGAGATTCAAACCCATTCAGTCCGGAGTCAGTTGTAAAGACGAGACGGTATTACAGAAGTGTTTTCTAAATCAAAGTTATATATATATTACAAACTAAGTTATAAAAGTGTTTAATGCCATCCCTTTTCAAAGGCTTTTGTCCGCATCAGTGCCTTTTGCTGTGCCAGCAGTACATCACTTCAAACAAACTATTTTTTATGACTTCATAACAAACTCACATCTATTAGACTCTGTGCTCAAAATTTTACTATAAAAACATGAATATTATATAAAAACAAAACAAATGATAGAAAAATGTAATTTATTTTTGTTTTTAGTCATTAACTAATGAATTGACGATAATTTCACTCAATTATGAATTTCTCAATAAATATGACATCTTTTTCAAATCAATATTCATTTGTTATTTGCTTTTAATGTAAAGGTGTTTGATTTCAGGATAGGATTTGGTCGAGTAGTTAAGGGATATTATAATATTGAATACAATAGACCTAAATATAGAGCCCCTTAAGAGAAATGAAATCAATATTTACTCAGTTTTTGACAAATTTTTATAATTAGGTTATATTTTGTATGAAAATAATGACCAAATTATACTTATTATTCAGAATTAACAAGGTTTCTTTATTAATGCAATCCACTATTACAACAATTATTTTCAATTCAATACTATATAATGAATTAAAACACAACTGCTATTAATTGAGAGAGCAATCAATGTATGACTTAATTAAAACAAATAATTTTTCTGAAGACTTATTGAACTCAAACAATGAGTTATTATAACAAATCAATTAAACCATTGTTTATATGACTTATGTCTCAGTTATTAATGTCTTTTCTTTTCTTCATTTCTGTTATTAATCTCTGATATAATAATCTCTGGGTTTTTTGTTTTTATAACTAAATCACAACAAATATTTCAAATATAAATCAATTTTAATGAATAAAAGAAAAGGTGTTTTGAATTATAGATATTTAAGACATAAAAAATATTTATATATTTTATGAATAGTTTGAATAAATGTTAAAATTTATTCATTTGTTATTTGATCAACATTTTAAGGGTTAGGCTATAAGACTTGACCAAATATGAGTATAGAGGAGACTACCTAAAGATCCTTGAATGAATCAGCTTATTTTGTGTGCAGAATGATCTTGTTATTAATAGATTAGGAGTAAATGATTTCCATTAATCAAATTAAGTAATAATTTCTACATTTGATGATTAATTTGTGAATAATATTAAACAATTGACAAAAATTAATGACTATTTCATTGGTTATTGTATTTCTGATAACAAATTGTATTGTTATTCATAAAAATCTTTTATTAATTGATTAACTATTTCAGCAAAATATGGAAAATATTTTATAACCAGTGAAAAAAACTCAAAAATTTTCTTTTGATGTTATTTGAAATGTAAAGAAATGTAAATTGAGATAAATTTGATTTTTCCTTGGTTATCAATAAATTTAATGCAAAGACTTCAACCGAAATGCAATATAAAAAAGACTAAGCATTTGAAAACTAAAAAATTTAAAATATTCAGTCAATCGCTTAACGATAGCTCACAATCCAAGTATCAGAGGCTTTACAGTGGAATGAGGGCTAAGGTAGACAAGGGTTTGGGGAATATGTGATGAATATTAAGAGAAAATATGTCTAAAAAATAAACACAAAAATCTGAAGTATTTTTTAATTTTATTTCATAAAAATATTAAAACTTCAATATCTATGATTGAAAACACACCGAACCCCTCATCCCTGCCCCTGAGTACCACTGTTTTATAAATTGTCTGATATATTATTGATAATGATATGAAAGTGCTATTCGTTTCATATAAAAGACAAATTGCATTCATTCTCTAGAATACTCTCTTCAGTAGATTATGTAGAGCTGAGTATAGCTGAGAAGAGCCGATCATTAGCTCATAAAAACACAAATTTTAAGTTTTTAAGAAATAAACATCATTTGAGTTATACTACACATGAATACACGAATCGATCAGATTTTCAATTGCTTAAAGCTATTCATATAATAATATACTTATCCCCACTTTCCCTACTCTTTAATCCTATTGTCAGATCAATTCCTGCATCCATTAGTTGTTTTGTGAATTCAATGCAATTTTTTATATATAATTTTCATATTTTTTTCTGGTATTAAGTCTACAAATCATAAATGCTTTCAATGAAAGCTTATTTGCATTTCCAGACACAGCGTTAAAAGCAATTTCATTCAATATTAAACCCTATTCTCAAAGGATTTTACATAAAATCAAAACAATCCATACCTAACCTAACCTAACCTACAGAGTGTCTGAAATATTTATTTTCATGAAAGCCATTAATTAGTGATTTACTATTAGGTGCGCCTTTACTACCATTCCCTTACATAATGTCTGGCAATGTATTTGCTATAATGTTTTGAAATCTCTTCTAATAATTTACGGTTTATTTTATTTATTTATATAAACCCCTTATAAAACACTGCTATTAAAGAATTGATTACAAAAATATTGACACGAATTTATATGTCATGAAAATAATTCCCAAAAATCCCTGATTTCCGAACAATTTTGAGATATTCAGTGATATTTTGTGTTATTTCCGATTTAATGCATATTTAAGGCATTTATTGATTTGTTATTGACGACAGAAATAATACAACATTTTATTCAAATCTTAGTTTTTCTGAACGTATATTGTATTTTACCGGAAGAACAGTCATTACTATTATATGTATTCATTAATTATAAAAAAAACAATTTCTTATAATTTGGAGACAATTCAGACATAAGTTATTAGAAATTGAAATTATCGTCAAAAGAAATATAAGTAAAAACAAAAATCGATAACAAAAACAGTGAAATAAGTTTAAAATATGAGAAAAGACACCTCTGTTTGGAAGAACTCATAAATATTTGATACAAAAAATTATATCATCTCTTCTTTACACTCAAGAAAATCCAATAAACTTTAGTGAATATGTTGTGTAAAAGTAGTTTTGAAGGAAAGAAAAAGTAGTGAAAATAAAAAATAAAATAAATTTCAAACAAAAAAATTTCAATATTTGTCATATCTTTTGTGAATTTGATAATAAATTAAATAAAAAATTCTTCCATTTCTGGGATTTATATTCAATTAAGAGAATCCAAAGTCTTATGAAAACGTTTCAAAAAGGCTTTCATTTGTAGTAAAAATCGTAAAATCTTTTCTTATTTTTGTAAATAATTGTCATTTTATTTGATCATAAATTTAAAGTATTTGTATAAAAGCACTGATTTTTTTGTTACTATAAATAAACTGTGGGTTAGTTTGGGTTTAAATAGTATTTTCTGAATCTGAAAATAGTTACAAAAAATCATTAATTTATATCCGATTTTCCGATGAGTTTATAATTATTAGACATTTATTATATCAAAAATATTTTTCAACATTTAATTAAACTTCAATTCAAACGCAATAAATAACTGTTTTTTTGTTAGCTTTTCAGTTATTTCCGACATTTGTCTCCTTTTTATGATCAAAATTTCAAAGCAATTAGATTTGACTGAACTTTCATTTAAAAAATAATTTCATAAAAAAATAATAATAAAATCTATGATTAGATAAAAGTATATATTTTATCTCAGATTTCAGCCATAATTACGAAACAAATATTTGTGTGAAATATAATATTATATAAAATAATATTTCAAATAATTAATAAACTTTTGAAAATCAGTGCAAAAATCTTCACATATCTTAAGTAATTTGATTTAATAACTGTCCAAAGCTTTTATTATTTTAGATTAGATTTTCTGGTAATAACTTATAATAACGTATTTGACTCAAGCGTCGCATCATTTAATACCAGAGATTAGACTACTTTCACAGTTTCTGCCAATTATTTGAGTTTAGATACGAGTTTTAAATACAATTTCTTTGACTTTTTTCACGAAGCGTTCAGTTTTTGAGTTAACGAATAAAAACTCAACAAAATGTCTAAAATTTAGTGAATTTTCAAATCCATAGACAAAAGTAAATATAATTCTCTTATTCACTTCGTCTCTCTCTCTCTCTCTCTCTCTCTCTCTCTCTCT
>JAQGAT010000111.1:0-59276 GCA_034687845.1 Pantelozetes paolii | reverse complement strand
CTAATTAATGAACTTGGTCAAAAATTGAGCTATTTTTGAAAAATTTGAGCATTAAATCCTTTTCGCATTTTCATGATGATAACCTGTGGTGAAACGATATGAACGAACCCAGATGAAAATAGGATCAAAAGCAAAGGCATTGTAGTCCAAGCAATAAATTTAAAAATCATATTATCTCCGGTCAGGTCTTCGTAAAGCCATAAACGAGTCTTTGAACAGATATGTATACAGTCTATGATATCAATGGTTTTACTCATATATCCAAAAATGTTTAATATTTAACAACAGATTCTGTCTTACAATCCATAATAAAGCTCAAGAGTGCCATAATTATTCCTAACAGTGCCAGAAACACCCAGTCCTCTCCTATCCTGGCGAATGTATGTTTCCAAAATGTGGATAAATAGGCTGATCCGACAGAATTAAGTTGATTTCAAAATTAATTTACTTTTCTTTAATTATGTTTAAAAGTCTTTCATTTTATTAGTGATTATTACATAAAATATTTGATTGAAGTTATGGTATATTAAAATTCATTCAAAAGTTTAAAATAGATTAAAATATTTTTAGTGAATAAACAAAGACATCAAAGAAAGGATTAAAATAGATTTGTATTAAATTATAAATCATGAACAATTAGGAATGATCTTGGTTTATTTATTTCACTCAAAATCGTATTTAATACTAAATTATATTAAAAATTGATTGATTTTATTTAATTAACAAATATTTAATACATAAATAGTTTTGAAGTTTTGACTTAAAAAGTAATTTACTGTCACAGTATTGAACTGTGCAATGTAAGTTTGCTATAATTAATAATTTTGGCAAAATTTATGTCAAAGGGGCTTAAAATACAAAACAATAAGAGTTTGAACGAAACAATATGATTGGAAATAACTATTAAAAATAGTTTATCATTGAAAACATAATAACATTTGTATTGTATTATTGAATATCCCTTTTGTTATGACTTTAAAACGTCAAAAGTATAACTCTTTGGCGAAATTCTCCAAAACTATAGTATATTTATAAAAACTTATATAATTTAAAAGAACTTGTTAATTATCTTTATTAAAGTTTAACTCAATTTATGTTGAATTAAGTGTTATTTTTATTAAAGTTTTGCTCAAATCGTTAAACAAAATGTTATTTTCATTTTCACTTGAATTGCTTTTAAAGGTTTTGTTATAATAATTAATGAAAAACTAAACAAAAGTATTTCAAAAGCTAAGCATTATTTTTGACCTTCAAAATAAAATTACCTAGTTATGTTTGAGTTCATTGGAATTTCCGCTTATTTAAAGAAATTTCAAATATTAATTAATTTTTTTATTTTTAAACAAATCATTAAAAACTTAATTAATTATCAAATATTACACAAAGTATTAAAAACAAGACAAAGACCTGTCTTTAAATATTATTGAATGCAATTTTTACATCACATTTACAATTACTCATCATTTTCTCATTTATTGCGTTTATTTCCCGAAAAAAATTATTTAAGTGTTGACTAAACTATTGTTATCAGGGTTTGATTAAATTTGAGTAATATTTACGAATGAATAATAAATTTTGAGCAATAATTACGAATTGATTGATAATTTGTGATTCAATTCAAGGCTTAAATGTTTTGTCAATATTTGTGAATATATTTTTGATATTTGATCGAAGAGTGAGAAGAAGTGAAGAGAAAAACATATTTGTATTGAAAATGAATTGTTAACTAATCTATTGGTCATAAATGATATGCAAATTAGTTACACAAAAACAAACCTGTTAATTTTCGTTTCCAGGCATTATTTTTCAAACCTTTTTGTGCTAAAATTTTTTCCTCTCGCTTTCTAAGGCTATTAATTTTTTTAGCTTGCTTCTTTGCATATTCTCCCAGGTCCTCTCTGTACTGGCCATACATCTAAACATATACATGTATATAATTACTGTAGACTCTCCTTGGCTTAGTTTACAGGCATTGGATTGAAGGGGAAATTAAGAAAAAGTAACTCAAATCACATACCAATGTGTGTTCAAAGCCAAGCGTTGAAGTCTTTCCAACCATTATATTGCGTTTGTCTATCAATAGGCACTTAAAAACAAATTTTACTCAAATATACCCCTAAACTGATTCACACATTGAAACACTTGATTTGATTTAATGAAGGACTTATCCCAAGTCATACCGAATTGAAAATACGCAGAACACCAGAACACAAATCCAGGTTAATATCATAATATTATTAGGAATGACATCCAAGTGCTGTTACAGCGGTGCCGGTATCAAACTTGACTGTAAGTGACACAAACAGGAATACATAGGCAATGGGATAACATTAATGTGTGTTTGGAGGCACTATAGCTCTATTGCCTGTCCTTTACATCACGATTGTTACGCAAAACTACAAGTGATTTGAACCAATCTATTGAATCTATTCTTAACACTAAAAGGAAGTTCTGTTTCGCTGCAAAACTTTCTCAAAGTTCAGTTCAAAAAGAGCTGAAGATATGTCAGTATATGTCAGGAAAGTAGTTATTAAACAATGAATTGTTGAAAATAATACTAAAACTCTAATCAATGGTAGTTATGATTTCGTAATGTATAACCAATGGGTAGGATAGGGTTGTACTGCACTGTAATTGTGCCCAACATTTAGGTAATACGATATTCAAATCACATTTTTTTTGTATTTTCACTTCAATTCATGTTTGGTTTCTGTTAGGCTTTACCTCTCATTTCAACTCAATTATCATTTTATGCTTTAATTCACTATTGATTTACTAAATCACTAATTAATGATAAATCAAATGCTTTTTCAGGTCTTTTGACAATTAAAACGAGTAATTATTATTTGAGTCAAGTATTTAATAAATTCCTCAATTTGGAGAAAATGTACCCTGATGACCCTGATTACATTGGGGAAGGGGTGTAGTGTTTCAATTCATTTTAAAATTTCCCAAATGTTTATAATGAGTACTAAAATTATATTTTATGTAAAATAAGATTTTTTAAAAATAATATTTTGGTTATGATTCATAAAATCAATAAAAACTCTATAGAAACCAAAGGGGTTTGACTATACCAAGGTTAATTATATTAATCCTCTATTAATAATTTTCTAAGATAAATTATTGACTTAAGTGAAGCAAACGTTCATTTATTTAACAATTTTATCCAAAAATATAACTTAAATTTTTTTTTGACTTTTATTTACGAAAATTTCAGTTAAGTTTTGATAAGAAGTTTAAAGATATGGCAATCGTTTGGAAATATTCCTTAGATTTCAATATTATATTTCATTTTACCCTTGATTTGAGTTTTCACTCAAACTGAACGAAGTATATAATTTTGTCGTGTTATCATCGACCCTGAGAGGGATGAGAGTCATAAGAGGCCAGTAATTTGGGAAAAGGGAGAGAATTTTTTAATAGTTATGAAAACTCTCAGTCTTTCCTCAACCCTATCCCCAATGCTCTTCATATAAATTCATTTCAAACATTAAAAATGAATACTTTTTTCATATAATTTATTTTTTCTCAACAAAAATATTGAATTAATTTGAAAAGTATTTCAGTTTTTCTTAACCAATGGTTTATATAATTAATAATAAGTTTAGTATTTTTTGAAAATATTTTTGTATTTTAGTTGAAAATAGTTAAATAATGTTTGAGAGCACCAAGCTTAGATTATAAGATCATTATACCATTAACGATGGAGAAGTCATGATTTGATATATACTTAGAGACAGACAAAGAATCAAAGCATTCATTAAATCTGAAACACAGTCTAAGAGTGAGAGATAATGCTTTGCCACAGAACTGATTGAACAGAGTTTGCGCAAATCCCGGATCATTTTGAATGGCAATGATATTTGTCTTATTGATAGGAAACGCCTTTTTGTTACTTTTGGATCCGATGTAGAGATGACTGGAAATGCAAAACATCTCAGAGTTGTCAACATTTGGAGACAAGAAATGCACTGCCATTACAATGATTACAACATTACAACTCATTAACCATTGATTAGTTAAGCAAATCCTAAGCTTCCCAATGCCTTCCTCTACGGGAACCACATCTCTGACCACCAGTCCATCGCATCGATCGCTTGATTTGGTGTCAGAACAGAGCGGAGGCATTGGTTTCAGACATTACAGCCTTATTGTCGTCTTCACAACACTTCTGTACATCAATACTCTTAATGGAGACTTCGCTTACGATGACAGGTATTGCCATTCATTTATGAGTCATTCAATTGAGATGTAGAGAATGACCAATGTCAATTATGACAATTATGTCATATCTCCTTTATCTCATTATTGATATTATACTCTAAAAGCTCTCTATTTATTGATATAAAAATATTTCAATGTTTTTGTTGATAAAAAATAACAACAATTGAAACTAAATTCAAATATATTTTCATTTTCTCTAATATTTGTGTCAAAAATGCAAAATATTTTCAATTGATATGTCGTTTAATATAAGATTTAAAAAGAGATAAACTTTAATGAAATGATTTTTATTTTAGTTTGAAATTAGAAATAAATATAATTTTAATTATTTCAATAAAATGTCATTTATTTTGAAATATGTTTTTCAGGTGTTTGTATTGCATTAGTGTTTTGAAATATTTGACAAACCTTGTTTAATTGTAGTGTTAGCCTGGTTAGTTCTTAAACTATTCAAATTTATGTCTGCCCTGAATATAAATCTATAATATATTCAAAATAATAATTTGTCTATAATTTAAAACTGAGAAAACATAATAAAATAATTATTATTTTTACTTTTATTTCTAAGAAATACCCCCTTTTTGGTTAATGTATTGCAATCTAGCATGGTAATATTTTTTATTTTATATACAGTATAACCTCACCTTAACTTAAGTTACAATTAATAACATAATGCAAAATCCGTGAGAATGTGAATGACATGATATGCCTCTCATATTATTGCTGTTATGAAAGGACTAAAAATCGATTTCAGGTTTCAATGCATTGGTTATACAATTCATACCTCAAACCAAAAAGCATTTTATATTTTCTATTAAATCTTTATTTAATGTTTTAAAACATAAAATATATTGAAATGTTTGACAAAATATTTTACAAACTATTGATTGCAATAACAATTAGAAAGTCTTTCAATTATTTATAAATTTTCTCATCATTGAAAACAACCTGAGCTCTAATGGCATTACTTTAGAGTACATTAGACCCAGAGATGTCTTACACAATGACCACAAATATCTAATCACAATAAATGACTTTTACAGTCGTGCCATCAGAACGAACCAGGACCTTTGGTCCACAACACCCTGGTACACTCTTTTCTTTAATGACTTTTGGGGAACTCCATTGAAGTCAACCAATACTCACGGGTCATACCGACCGATAACAGTGATGTCTTTCCGATTCAATAATATATTACACGGATTATCTCCGTTTGGTTTTCACGCCTTTAATGTCATTCTTCACTCTTTATGTACTTTTCTATTCATGAAATTTTCTGCACAAATATTTAACGATAGAAAACGAATTACTTTGATATCGGGAGCGCTGTTTGCTTCCCATCCCATACATGTCGAGTCTATCGCCAGCATTGTAGGCCGGGCTGATGTCGGCGCTGGTATTTTCTTCATCCTTTCAATCATGTCATACATGAAATACTGTAAATATAGTGACAGTAGTGGCCGAACACAGAACTGCTATTTATATTCAACATTACTATTGACTGCTCTGTCAATGCTGACCAAAGAACACGGCATCACAGCACTGGGTGTTTGTGCTGTTTATCATCTCTTCATTCATTATAAACTCTTTCCATTAACACCAGAAATAATTTATTCAATCATAACTGAAGTGAGTTTTGAATCAATGAATTGTTTATTCATTAATAACATTAAATATTTTTACTTCAGAGACGATACAAGTATTTAAGGAAAGGATTAATACATTTACTATTAAGTGCCCTAATATTGGTGACACTAAGGGTGGGAGTGATGGGTACGACACCAGCATTTGCTCCGTCAGACAACCCGGCGTCCGACAGTCCGAGTGTTACCATAAGGTTTCTCACATTCTTATACCTACCAGTGTTCAACTTTTGGCTACTCCTATACCCCCGGTATCTAAGCTTTGACTGGTCTATGGAATCCATTCCTTTGGTTCAGTCTTTGTCTGATTCCCGGAATCTCTTGTCTTTGATCTTCTATTCGGCGCTTATTTTTATATTAAAATTTATTCTTCAGTATTATTACAACAAATGTTTGCAAATGAAGTCAATGAACGACAATCTGATATCCAATGGTTGTGGATGTGGACCCTGCTCTTATCAGCACCAACATCATCAGCACTCACAGAGTCAACATCTAAGACATATGAAAAGACCATTCAATCTGAAATCAAATAATAATAACTCTTTGTGTGTTGAAGACAATTATTCCATTGGAGGCACCAATAATAATGGTGTGTTTGCCAGCACTGGTAGTTCGGGAATCACTTATAATCCGACGGACGAGTCATTCAGTTATGTGCCGACAATGACACGAATGGATTGCATAACAATGTCGTTGTCTTTAATGATAATACCTTTCATTCCGGCGACAAATCTCTTTTTCTATGTGGGGTTTGTGGTCGCGGAACGGATTCTCTATATTCCGAGTTTTGGTTATTGTATTCTCATTGCTATCGGAATCGAGACTTTCCTTAAACGGCGCAAAACCATACGATTTGTCGCTTGTATTGCATTAACTGTACTTTTGATGACATTTTCGTTGCGAACATTCATCCGAAACATTGATTGGCTTTCAGAGGAGAATCTCTATCGTTCGGGGATTCATATCAATCCTCCCAAAGGTTTATCAATTCATTGTTTGTTTGCTTTAATTCATAACTAAATCCTATGTTTTATAAATATTTTATAGCTTTTGGTAATTTAGCGAATATATTGAGTGCTCAGTCAAAGAAGAGTGAAGCAGAATCTGCATACAAGAAGGCACTGACATATAGATTCAATATGGCTGATGTCCACTACAATCTGTGAGTTGATAATACCCTTCACTAAATTAAACACAATCTTTAATTCAATCTATCAATGAATGCATAACTCGTTTAAGAAAAGCAAAAATAGTTTTATAAAAGTTTATACAAAATGTTATATAAAACGAAAGAAACGATTGATTTCTTTGGCAATCAATTAAACTTTTTTATACTGTATATCAACTCAATTCTCAAAAACAGACTTCTAGTCAAACATTGCATGAATTTTATGCACATTTTTATGTGAACTCAAATATGCTTTCAATTAAAACCTGAATTCTTATCTTAAAATTGTATTAATTATGCATTTATTCACAAATGAAATGAAAATAGATTTTTGAGAAACATTTGATACGATTTTAATCAATGATAAGAATTTGAATAAAATTATGGCTCAGTTTGTGATCAAAATTCAGTTGAAAAACATATCTTTTTATCAATGAATGAGAAAATATTTAATTTGAAAAAACATTCAAAGAATTTGAGATTAAATTAAGTTTTTATTCACTTTTAGTGGAATCCTATTGCAAGAGGAGGGCCGGTATGTCGAGGCACTACAGAGCTATCAATATGCGATACAATTCCGGCCTCGACTAGCGATGGCTCACTTAAATCTGGGATTAGTAATGTCTCAATTGGGCCGAAAAGAAGAAGCGATTGACATATGGCACAGGTGTAGCAATTTAGACCCAACCGGCCTTAAAGATGTCAAACTGCATGAAAACACCCGAATCTCGTGTTTGTTCAATAAGGGACGCATATATGCAGACGAAGGCAACTTTGAGAAAGCACTTGAGATTTATAACGAGGCGGTGTTTAAGATGCCGAACCATTACCTTGCTCAGTCTCTTTATAACATGATAGGAGAGGCATACTTCAAGCTTGGTCAACTAAAAGAAGCTGAGCAGTGGTTCAAGGAATCTCTTGCAGTGAAGTGGGATCACATACCGGCGCACTTGACTTACGCTAAATTGTTGGCTAAATCTAACCGAATATCAGAAGCGGAACAGTTGTTCATTAAGGCTCAGCACTTGGACCCAAACGACTCCAGTATTTATCAACACTACGGTAGGAATAGACAGAGTGTGGGACAGGTATTCATTTCAATGTCTATTTTCAGGTCAATTCCTTTCCGAACAGGAAAGACATGAAGAGGCGGTGAAAGTGTATTTAACAGCAGTGAGACTCTCACCCAATGATTATGAAATAGTCTTCAATTTGGCGAACGCTTTGAGACAGGTATTCAAACACTCGGTTTCAAAGTCACTGAAATTGTTTTAATTGTAAAACAGATTAAACTCAACGAAGAGGCAGAGAATTACTACAGACGGGCGACACAACTGCGCCCAAAGGAGGCGACGAGTCATATGAACTTAGGGGCTATGCTTCACGTCAATGGCAAGTTGGTTGAGGCAGAGCTCAGTTACTTAGAGGCTCTTCGTCTCAAACCTGACGATGCGATCACTCAAAACAATTTGTCTAAATTAAGACATTTATTGCAACAGAAGAGGACAGTCGGCGCCCAAACAAACTCCTAATGGTTGGGCTCTGAAACCCCTAAACAATACAAAATGTGAGACAAAACCAAATGGAAACCAATTCTAGTCTTAAGTCTTATTGAAAAGTGATTTACATTTGAAACCGGATTTCAATTTTGAACTCAATTTACAATTCCATTGAATTCTGTGATAACTCGTGACTAAAGTCGACATTCAGTCAAACGATTGACAAATATTTTGATTAAAACTTAAAAACAATAATAAAATTAAATTTTTATATAAATTAATGACATTTTCGACACTTTCTGTGATTTTATTTTATTTTGCAATCATTTCTCAGTTTTTCACAAATATTTCGATAAATAATTCAATTTTTGGCCAATTTTTGGCTCAAATGCTCTGAAATACACACAAATTATAACTTAATTATAATTATATATAAATTTAATAAAAATATGAATTAAAGTCTGAATTATATTTCAATTGGATTTATGTTTGACTAAAAAATACCGAACTTTTTATTAGCGGTCCTATACTTGAGTGCATTGAGTGCTATACCATTGGCTATGTCTTCGGCAGTCTTTGTCTGTCCATAATAGTCAATGAACTCTCCCTTTGGGTTAATTAAGTACATAATGATAGTGTGATCCACGATATAGTCGTTCTCGTGATCCCGAGGACCGGCCGAGTAGTAGACCCGATAGGCACGAGTGGCCGCTTCTATCTGATCCTTAGTTCCCGTCAATCCTATAATCTTATCGGAAAACTCTTTCAGATATCCTTTGATGGCTTCACACGAATCCCTTTCCGGATCAACGGTAATGAAAACCATTTTGATTTCATCCATGTTATCCATTTTGGAGATAATATCAACCGCTTTAACCATCTTTTCTATTTCGTCGGGACATATGTCCGGACAGTGAGTGAACCCGAAGTAGAGGAGAATCCAGTTTCCAAACAAGTCTTTTGATGTCATTTTATTGCCGTTTTGGTCAATCAGATCAAACTGTCCACCGATTGATGCCTTCCCTAACGAACGTCTCCTCTCTTTCTCCAAGATATCCATCTTTTCTCTCTTGAACTTAAGAAATGCGACCAAAAATACGCCGACGACTGCACCCGATATCACAAACGACTTCCAACTAAAGACCGATCTCTTGGAGTCATTGGTTCCCGAACTCAGAGTCTATTGAAATTGATTTCACAATTAATTGAAACAAAAAATTGACAAAAGTTTTCACAAAAACCTCAAAAATATTATAAAAATTATTATTTGTTTTGATTTTCAATAGTTTTGAAGACTTTTTGAAGTAATTGTGTTTTGAATGACATAACTGTGGCTTCAATTGGGATAACCTATGGATCGGACGACTGATCGCATAAATGGTTAAACTCTTGTATGTCTTGTGCGGACATAACCTCATGGACTGAACCAAAGCCGCCATTACTTGAATCCAAGATATTATTACCGATAGAGAGAGCGATCAACACATCTCTCAATGAGAGTCTCAAACCAATTGTGCAAAACTATTGCACAGGTATTGCACAGGTATTACAACGATTGCAAGCAATTGTCTGTTCATTCAAATCAACTAAAACTTATTTTTTTGAGAAATAATTTGTTTTATTAATGATTTGTAACAAAAATAAGATTAAAAGCAAAACTCAATTCAAAACTCAATTCAAAACTCAATTCAAAACTCAATTCAAACCACAAATCATCTAAAATTATATTTGCATTTAAGTTTGGGTTTCTTAATGTTTAACAATATTACCCAATATAACCTTGATCATAGTTACACCACAGATCAATGGACAGATTGAATAAAGGGTTTAATTACTGAATGTCTGCCAAAACTTCAGAAGAGATGAAGTTCTTTCAACTCTACCAACAATTTCCTCTTAAATGAGATAATTGTTGACAATTGAGTGAAAATAGTCAAAGAATTGATTGATTTCTTTCGCATCAAAATGTTATCAACTTTTCTTGAGTCCTAAGGGGTATACCTGACTCAGGGGTATGTAAAAATAGAACCTGGTATAAATCTCGGAATTTTGTTGTATTCGTTATACAATATTTGAATTTCTAACGTTTGTTTGACTTATGTTTGGTTTGAATGAAGTGAACAAGGTAACCTTATATGAGGGCTTCAAAAGTTTAAATAATGATTATTATTATCAGATTATAAGTTATAACTCATAACTCATAACGAATAATAAGTTTATAAAAGTTTGTATGAAATTTCAACCTTAAATGTGATTTTGAATTCAAGACATTATTCAATGTTTTGATATTTGAATAAACTTTAAGTAATTTTTGTGAAAATGTTTTTGATTTTAAAATTCAATTTAAACTTTGAATTAGTGGTCAATATTAACAACAAATGTGTGAATCACTTGAGTTTTGTCAATACTTTGTTAAAGATTTAGATCCAGTGATAAAATAATAATAATCTTAACTCAAAGTTATGCTATGTTTGAGTAAAACTGGTTTTAATTTACTAAAACTTTTAGCCATTTATTAAAATTTATTTCTCATTTGATCTGATCTTTTGATATCAAAGCAAAGATTAAGAAAATTTTGTGAATGTTTTGAACATTTAACTCAAAAATTGTTTTGAGTTTGAAATCAAATTAAATAATAAACTGAAAACAATGAGATCAAGACATCTGTTGTAGTAATCAATTGAATCGCTTTCATAATAATGAAGATAATTGTCATTCAAGGCTTAAGACAACTATTAGTTTATATATAAATGGTTTTAAGCTTTAAATTGATTTTTCAATTATAAGTGAATTCAATTGAAATGTATTTCTTATTAAAAGTTTATTTTTTTGTTATACTATTGAATACAAGAATAGATTTCATACCAAAAGTATTGTCAAAAGAATTGAATGAGAATTCAAATGAAAAAAATATAAGTTTTTATATTAAAAGAGATTTGAATTCAAATGAAACACAAAATGCTTTAATTGAACCAAACTTTTACGGAAACGACAATCAATTGAATTCAAAGTCATTTCCGTCTTCTTTCGCTATTTTGGTTAACTTCGGTGTCGACGGCCGAAGCCGTAAGTTATTCTCATCCAAAGCCGGTGACCAACAGTGCGGTGACCAACAAATATGGGATCCATTCAACGGCCACTGTCGACAGCTCTACTGTTCCGCACAGTTCACTCTTGTGGGCTTCAAATGTGTTGAAACTATCAGTAATTCCGAGAGTGAGGACAACATAACCAAACCATTTGTGCCTTTTCTTGATTCCAGCGCTCAGTTCGTGAACATAACTCTTGGATTCAAATTACAGAATCCTATTCCGGATGTCTTTGAATGGATTGATTCACAGCACAAGACATTTGAAGACGAATTCATTACACAATTTGCGGACTCTTTTGCAAAGCTATCGACACAACGGATAACAAACGTTTCATTTTCTACACCGAAAGCACCGGATATTTTGGACATTAGCTTCAGTTTATTGGAGTCTAACAACACGTCTAACACTAATAACGATGCGATTCTTGCGGTGTTGACGGAAACGGTCTCTCAAAAAGCCCTGTCCTTCAAACTATACGACAATACAGTGACTGCACTTTCAATTCACTCAACAATATCTGAATTGCGATCGTTTTGTGGTAACGACACAGATATGCCTCTTTGGTACTGGAATTCACAGTTCCTTATGAGCACTGAAGACAACATCACTTACTTATACGTCAACGAAACGGGAAAGAAGTACAAACCCGGAGAATATTTAGGGAATATATTATACGTGCAAAACATGGATGTGTCCGACGGTTCCGATCCAAACAAAGTGAACGTCTCTTCCAATGCAGTGGTTTGTGAACAGACATTGATAGACGAAAACTGTACCCGAATTTTGCTCAACCGTTCCGAATATTATTGGTTTTCTTCAAACAAAACTTCAGAAACAACTCTTAAGACTATTTACGGCCAAACCTATAAACACTACGAATTAGCACCCAATGGGGTGTTTGTCTGCTTTCAGTACCAAATAGAGGAATGGATTCAAGACTTAGTCGAAGATATTCTGTCCACTGTTCTCATAATAATATCTATCAGTGCTCTCACGTGTGTTCTCATAACTTATTTACGATTTGCTTCTTTGCGCTCAACTATAAGTGGTTTCAATACAATTAATCTATCGCTTTGTCTCGGGTTTATGCAAATCCTATTCCTCGTCAGTCCGTATGTAATCAATTGCAAAATCGGAGCCATTTTTCTGCATTACTTACTTCTGCTGTCAATGTCTTGGAGCAGGTATTCAAGCGATTAGATCTCAATGTCTGACAATTTATTCATTGATTACTTTGTATTAAAAACAGTGTCATTGCATACGATATGTACCGAACATTCGGCGCCCGAAGAATCAAAATTAGACACAAAAATCAGTTTAAATTAAAAGTGAGTTATTGGTTGACAGCAAACACTTTAGCGGTTATTGTTGTCGGCATTTCAGGTATGGATTGAAATGAAACCTAAATTTTAGTATATATTGAAAGTCTTGTGAATATTCTGTGAATTAAACTCAAAGTATTTTTTATGTTTCAGTTGTTTGTGAAGAATTGGATTCAGATATAAAACCAGATTACGGGGATATGGATGAGTCGGCCAGTTGTTGGATACGCAACCCGTGGGCGACATTCCTATTCTTCGGAATCCCTCTTATCTTCAATGTTGTACTTAATTTGGTTTTGTATATAATGACTGTATTTCGTGTGAGAGTAGACTTGAAAACGTCTGACAATTTGCGTAAAGTGATACGAATCCCATCGGATACCAGTTCCACGTCCACTATCTCTACCACAACCACTGGCAGTCAGAGCACTACGAGTACCTCAAGCCTTTCAAACACCTCCCGTCCAAATCAGGTGCTCATATTCACACGGCTTGGAGTTCTGATGGGCTTTACGTGGGTTATTGCACTGATTATAGCACTTATACCTGAAAAATATGAAACTCTATTGAAGGCACTGTCGTATATATTTGTCGTTTGCAATACCTCTCAAGGAATGGTTCTTTTCATTGCATTTCTTTGTAATAAAAAAATCATCAAATTATGGAAGAATTCATTCAAACGTTAGGTTTAATTGATTTCAAAATTACTTAAGAAGTGATAAAAACATTTGTTTTTTAATAACTTTTAGTCATTTTATAAACAAAAGGCACAGAAATATGCGTTAATATTATGTACAGTAAGGGAAGGGAGGGATGACTAGAGCGCCGAATGCGATGTCTTCAATGATTTCATGCAATAGACTATTACTTCATATGTGGCCATCATTATAGCGGTGTTCGGAATCTGACCTAAAGGTCACACAAACACTACATTAGACTCAAGTAGTTATAACTGGCATTAACTCACGAATCAATTGTGTGACTAATCCTCGATATAAGCCATTCCTGACTCCCTCTTCACGCCATACGAGATATAATGTTTGAGTAAAATTGCGATATTTGTTGCCCTCTTCTCTGAGCCGAGTTCGGGCCACTTCTGGCCAATTGGACACAAAATAAGCATTCAATTAGTTTTCAAATACAGAGCATAACCACTAATACCGTGAGGATAGGCCAGTATTGATGCAAATGACTTAGAGATGGCTCCGGCGGCCATGTATTGAAAGAAATATAGACTTGAGGTTTGTTCGGACTGATTGTGAAGGCGTCGGACATGTATTTCCTTTAATTTGGTTTTTATGTATTCATAAATAACAAAATGTATTATCGTTTCACTGATTCCGAAATAAGAGGCAGTAATGCCTTTGTAAAAGCCGACGACTCCCGACTGTCTGTAAATATCTTTAATGCAATGCCAGGCCGTCTTCGCTCCATATTTACTGTCCATTAAAGTAATCAAATTAATAATAGAAGTGATGAACAGTCGGACAAACCTCTGATCCAATTGTAATCTAGTCTTTACGAACCAAATAGGATTGGTTGCAGTGCACGACACAAAGCCTGCGCTGCCGGCGGCCACCATATGGACCAGTGGTGTGTCCGCCGAAGTAAAGCTTTGATTGCATTGATTTTTAACTGAAGAATACGTACAAAAATAAATTGCTCTGAAATGACCAATAATTTCATCGATTATTGTATTAATTGTTTATTAATTGTCTATAAATTGTATATATTTTTAAAAATCATTGAAAACTTTCTTTTAATTCAAATGTCATTCAAATTAAACTCAAATTAATTTATTTTCCGATACTTTAACTCAAATTAATTGCTTTTAAAACAACACTTATTAACGAAATAATCAGTTATTTAACTGAAAATGATTTGAATTATTGCCAAAAAACTAATGTTTGTCTCAAAAGCGATCAAAACGTAAAATAAATTGAGATTTCGTTTCAAAAACCAAAAAATGATTTCAATTTTATATTAATTTTAATTGAAATCAAATTAAACACAAAAAACGGTTTAATTTTGAGACAAATTTGATGTAAAAGTAAAGGAAAGGAAACAATTGAAGGCATTGTTGGTCTGATACCTGGATGGGGCCACACCTATCAGGTTAGGGCCTAATCCCTTGAACAAAGCTCTGGGACCTTCTGTGTCAACGATATGACGAATACATCGCCAAAGAGTTACCGTGTCTTTGGCCGGCGTTGCGGTCGCTGTTAGGGTTGGCGACAAGTGCTGGTACTGTGACTGATGGCCACTAAAACAGGCCACCGATGACTGCAGTCTTGTCTTAACCACTTCTAAAGGACACGTAATAATCGCACCGATAGTTCCGCCAACACTGGAGTCAACAAACAAACAATTAATCTTAAGATGAAAACAATGGTTGAGTCCATGGACTCCATACCCGCCGGCAAACAAATGGATGAATGTTTCAAATGATGACATAAACGACATAAAAGTTTTGCCAAAAAGTAAATGATTTAAAAATAATTACATTATATTTGAAACTAATATCAAATGTATTAATGTTTTGACAATAATTGGATGTATTTGTGATGTAATGTACAGTCAATTGGGAGTCAATGCCAGACAAACACTCAAACAGTGAAACAGTGAAACAGTCATCCCTTCTCTCACTACTGAACACGTGTTGAACACAGACCTAAACATTGGGTGCACTCACAGTCTAAAAGTCCCGAAACACTGATTGAGTCGTAAAATCAGTTTAACTTTTAATTGTAGTTATATTTCACTTAAATTTATGTCATTTCAGACATCAATGGGTTTAATATTATAGACATTGTTTAGCAATCATTTAATTATCTCTCAAATCCTGTGTTTATAAAAAATATTCAATCATTTTGTTATACATTGTAATCATTTGTAATCATTTGTAATCTGTTTTTAACTGTAAGTTCACTCAATGTTTAATCATCTAAATTGTAATCGTGTTTAACATTAACACCAAATCCGAGGACTACTTATAATGTCTTTAATGGTTGACAAAAATGTTTAATATATTAACAGTTATTCACAAAAAGTGAATACTATTTGCAATAACTGTCAGACGTTTCAGAATATTCTTCAAACAAAATGAATTGAATTTCAATTTGAAACCAATTTTTTGTATTTTATTATTGCTTTCATATATTAAACAAAGTTTTGTATAAATTAATCTCATTTTTTTGCAAATTTCTATATTTGAGGGGATTTTTGCGCAAAACTACTGTTAAAATGATAACACGTTTTAGAATTGATTTACAGTATTATCACATCATTTGTCATACAATCAGATCTGATATCCTTTCCATTGAAATGTTTGTCAAACTATTGTCTCAAAGAATGGAATCGAAGATATATTCCATGTTTTGGATACAAGACTTCTGTCGGACACTTGAACTCCAAGGGATCGGGAGTTTGATCGCAGGTTTCGATTCTGAAGTTTTGCATAATCTTCGAGAGCGTAAGTCTGGCCTCATGTAGGGCTAACTCAACGCCTATACAACTCCGGGGCCCCAAACCAAACGTCAAGAACGAGGACTGGTGTAGGAGTTCTCTGCATTTAATTCAAACAATTAGTAAAACAATAGTTATTTTAAATGAAAGCAAATAAACATTAATTGGTTTTCATTAAACCCATTGTAAAAACCAAACAATATATGTAAACCTATTTTCAGGTGTGAATCGTTGCGGATCGAAGACATAGGGTTCGGGCCATACCTCTGGGTTGTGGTGTATGTGCCAAAGAGGGATCTGAACTATAACTCCCTTTTTAATTGTTATATCATTTATGATCACATCCTCTGTGGCCTCTCTGGTAACAAACGTAGCAACGGGTGGATAAAGACGTAATGACTCCGACCATACCTGTGCGTTGATTACAGCATATAGTGATTGCTAACAACAGGGTCTAAATTAAAATCCAAACCATTTCGAGATATTTTGATTGAATTCCCTTTGAATTGATTTCATTTCGAAGTCTTTCTTGGATTTCAGGGTTTTTCGCCAAACAATACAAAGCATATGAGAGACCCATAGATGTTGTGTCATAACCGGCCAAAAGCAAAACAATTGCATTTCCTGTTGTGGAGACAATCGTTATTCAATATTTAACAGTTGTTTGACAACAGACCCGTCAGTTCATCCCTTTCCAGTCGTTTATCGAAATAACACTTTAACATAGACTTCAAAACATTATTAGATTTAGTGTTTTCTAAATGAAAACCATTTGAAGACATCATTTGCTCTTCAGTTTTGATTTGTTTATTCAGATGTCTTAATATCTCGTCAACCATACGCCCGGCCGTCAGATAATTGTTTACAAATGTAAGGATAGGTCTCAGGAATGGTAGGAATGAGGCACTGGTAACCAATATATTATTTGCAGAATCCATGTACTCTTTTGCGGCGTTTTTCAAATGACTGTTGTCTTCGTAAACGTCTGTATCAAACATATTGAGAGCACACTTGCATATGATGTCCAAAGTTAATGATTGCATCCTTTCCTCGACTCTAATCGGCTGTTCCTTCCGTTTCCTTATTTTTGAAATACATGTTTCAATAGAATCGTTCAAAACATTTGTTATCTCATCGGAAGTAATCTTATGGTGACTGAAGAAGGGTGTAATCACTCGCCTCACGTGTCGCCAACGATCACCTCGGAGTGACAACACTGAAGACACCAGAGGTTTTGCATCCAGGATAAACTTTGGACGATCTCTGAATAGTTTACTTTTAGTTATAAGAATAGTTTGAATTGCGTCCAAATCATTGACCACTAGTATAGGTCTATCCCCTAAGAAGTACCCGAAATAATTGCCGTACTTTCCTATCCATTGATCCAATGTTTCGTTTGGATTGTCTTTAATCTCGTAATAGTTTCCCGAAAATAGTGAAGGTTTTGGACCTTTGATGCCATTATTTGCAAACACTTTATGGATTTTTACTCTTTTTCTGAACCAAAGAATTGTTTGAATGAAAACATAAAATATAATAAAAATTATGATTTCTTTAAACATATTATGAATTGATTTCAACTCTTATTAATATTAATATCAATTGATAACGAGTTGTTACTGTGTATCAGACGTACTGTTTCAGCTGTGATGCCATTAGAAACAAACAGTAGGTAAAGGAATCAAGGTCGTGGGTCAGGGTGAAGGAACCTTTTTATTAAAATATTGTTCCGAGTCAATTGAATTTATTGATAATTTAATAATACTATAAATTATTGGAAAAAGATATTTCTTAAACATGTTTTCATTAAATTACAAATTGATTGCAAATCCAAATCCAATTCCCTTTTAATCCTCTGTTAATAAATATATTAACAAAAAATTCTCACTTTTTTTAAGCGAAAAGTTTTGGTCTGAATCACAAAAACCGGTCTAAAAATCAGATCTGAAGGAAATGTCTGAATACTTTTATCGGAGTTTTTTGTATCAAAAGTTTTGTAATAGTGTTACGAATGAGTGAATTATTTATACAAAAAATTTCATAAAATCTAAAACTTATTGTTTATTTGTTCTCAACTTTTCACTCAATTCTGACCGAAATTTAGTTCAAATTATATTTGAAAATAAGTCATGTCTTACATAAATAGATCTTTTCGTACCCATCGTAGAGTAGAGTACGTAATGTATATAATGTACATAATTGACATTGATGCTTTTTATTGTAAATGTACATTCAATTACAATTAATTGTTTCCAATATATTGTAAAAACACTTTTATATAAATGTTTAAAAAAATGTTTAATTGAATGTCAAATGCGATAAAAAATAAGGAATTTTTGAATTTTGAATATTATTTATTAAAAATCAATATTTATATGTAATTTGAATGACCATGTGAATGACCATGCTCATGTGTTCATTGAAACACTGATACAATACAAGCATTTTAGATTCAATTTCTCAAATTTCAGTAGAATTTAACCGAATATTCGGGAACTTGTGTTGAAATGCATTTAAAAAACTGAGCTCTCATTGAACTCCAGTGCAAAAGGGGTGGAGTCTTGCGATGCAACCAATCATTGATCGACACATTATGTCCGTATTGTTTGTCAGCCAATGAGAAGTCGACACGAATACTGACAACTCGTATAAATTAATTGAATGCAAGACTCAGTGGTTTTGTACAGAAATTGAGTTAAAGTTGAGTCAAAAATACATTACTTTTTGTTACGTCTGTTACGTGTCTTAAGTCTGAAGTGTCTTAAGAGTGAACTCTGACTTCAATTCATTGATAATTCAATTGATTTTTAGTTATTATTCAATATTTCATCAAAAGGTATGTCTTTTACTGTCTGTCCATCAGTTGTGGTCTTAATTGTCAATTGTTTTGTCCATTAATTGGTGGAAGTATTGAACCGGTCTTTCACTGAAAGCCGATCTCTTTTTAATTGATTTCAATTTCAATCCATTCTTCAGCGAAAACAATGTCTAAGAGTGGGAACAATCGGATCCACTGTTTGGTGGCGACGATAGCACTGATGGTATGTTTTACTGCCATTTATGCCAAAGAGAAGGACTCGAAGGACAATAAGGATAGCGTCGGCACTGTTATCGGCATTGATTTGGGGACAACCTATTCATGTGTCGGTGTCTTTAAGAACGGAAGGGTAGAGATCATAGCGAATGACCAGGGTAATAGGATTACACCCTCCTACGTGGCCTTCACAGCCGAAGGGGAACGCCTTATAGGAGACGCCGCTAAGAATCAGTTGACTTCTAATCCCGAAAACACTATTTTTGACGTCAAACGACTGATTGGTCGGGAATGGACTGACCCTACCGTCCAGTCAGATGTCAAGTACTTTCCCTTTGCCGGTGAGTCATATATTGTCTATTAATTGAACCCTGAATTGAATGAATGTTTTCCCGAAAGTGATTGAAAAGAACGGTAAACCACACGTCAGGGTAGAGACAGGAAGTGGTCCGAAGGTGTTCGCACCCGAAGAAGTGAGTGCAATGGTGTTGACAAAGATGAAGGAAACAGCCGAAGCATATTTGGGCAAAAAGGTATCGCACGCTGTGGTCACAGTTCCCGCATATTTCAATGACGCCCAAAGACAAGCTACTAAAGACGCCGGAGTTATTGCGGGCCTCAATGTTATGAGAATTATTAACGAACCGACGGCTGCGGCCATCGCTTACGGTCTCGACAAGAAAGAGGGTGAGAAGAATATCCTTGTCTTCGACTTAGGCGGCGGTACTTTCGATGTGTCACTTCTAACCATTGATAACGGAGTGTTTGAAGTGGTGTCCACTAACGGCGACACACACTTAGGCGGAGAGGACTTCGATCAGCGAGTTATGGAGCACTTCATGAAAGTCTATAAGAAGAAGACCGGAAAAGACATCCGAAGTGACAACAGAGCGGTTCAGAAGTTGAGGCGAGAGGTAGAGAAAGCCAAACGAACCCTTTCCGGTGCACATCAGGCCAGGATTGAAATTGAGTCCCTCTTTGACGGCGAAGACTTCAGTGAAGTCTTAACGAGAGCTAAGTTTGAAGAACTAAATATGGATTTGTTTCGGTCGACACTAAAACCCGTTCAGAAAGTACTCGAAGACGCGGACCTCCAGAAGAAAGACATCGACGAAATCGTTTTGGTCGGCGGATCGACACGTATTCCTAAAGTACAACAATTAGGTATGTCTTGTGTTGAAAGCACTCGTAGTTCAGACGTTTGTACTTATTTCTCATTTGTTATATTTTAGTCAAAGAATTCTTTAACGGAAAAGAGCCGACACGTGGTATCAATCCCGACGAAGCCGTGGCCTTCGGGGCTGCAGTACAGGCCGGAGTGCTTTCTGGTGAAGAAGACACCGGAGAACTCGTCCTTTTGGATGTCAACCCCTTGACTATGGGTATTGAAACTGTTGGCGGAGTTATGACTAAATTGATTCCAAGAAATACAGTCATTCCCACCAAAAAGTCACAGATCTTTAGGTAAGTCATTGTGTTTTTACTCTTATGAATATGAATAACACCTTTCCCTTACCCTTATAGTACTGCCTCTGATAACCAGCACACCGTTACTATCCAAGTGTTTGAAGGCGAGCGACCGATGACTAAAGACAACCATCTTTTGGGTAAATTTGATTTGACTGGTATTCCTCCGGCGCCCAGAGGTGTGCCTCAGATTGAAGTGACGTTTGAGATCGATGTGAACGGCATTCTCAAAGTGACCGCTGAAGACAAAGGCACCGGAAATAAAGAGAAGATTACAATCACTAACGATCACAACAGACTCACTCCCGAAGACATCGAACGAATGATAAAAGACGCGGAAAAGTTTGCGGACGACGACAAGAAGATAAAGGAGAAGGTTGAGGCCAAGAATGAATTGGAATCGTATGCCTATTCCCTGAAGAACCAAATCTCGGATAAGGAAAAACTCGGCGGAAAGATAACAGACGAGGAAAAGACGACTATTGAGTCGGCGGTCGATGAGGCCATCAAATGGCTTGAATCCAATTCGGACGCAGAGGTCAGTGAATTCAAAGCAACAAAGAAGGAGTTGGAGGAGAAAGTCCAACCCATTATCGCTAAACTATACGCCGGTGCGGGTCCCACACCAGATGCCGGGCCCGGCTCTGAGTCAGAGAAGGACGAACTCTAACGCATTGTATATTAGTTTTACCACTCATTCACCCATTTATTCACAAATTGTCACTCAATTCTCGATTTAATATTTATTTGAATAAAAATTTAGTTATTTTTCAATTAATTAAAACTTTTTTTCAATTTTTTTTAATTAAAAACAAATTTTTATAAAATTATTATTTATTTTTCATAATTTAAACCAAATGTTTGCGGAATTACTGAATCTAACTGTGCTTTCAATGGTATTTTAAATATTCTTCTTTTATACCCCCTTTAGATTAAGATTAATATTATCTTCAGAGGAATTGTAGATATGTTTGAGCCGTTGTTTACCCAAAAAGGAAAGTATGATATTTAGGCCACAATTCACTGTCGCTTTGACATCCATTTCATTACCAATACTGGGGTTGATCTCAACTAAGTCTAAACCGCACAACATATTTGTCGCAAATATTTCTTCGCCAATACAGAGAGCTTCTCTTAAAGTGAGTCCTCCCGGCACTGGTGTCCCAGTACTGGGCGCTAGTATGGGATCGATAGCATCGATATCAAAGCTGACGTGAATTTTCTTTTTAAGTTTTGGATTAATTTTATCCAAAGTTCTGGCAATCACTTCATGTATACCTAATTTGTCGATATCTTGTGTCGTGAAGTAAGTTATGTTTAATTTCTTCATAATCTCCACTTCACACGCCTCGACATCCCTGAGCCCAATGTATCCCAAATATTTAGCACTAATTAATGGTTTTATTGGCAAACAATCCATATTTGGATTCTTCAAGATTTGCTGAACTTCTTTGAGAAGAAAGGAAACCGGCATTCCGTGAAAGTTACCGGTGTTTGTTGTCTCAACTGTATTGATGTCCGCGTGTGCGTCAACCCATAGCACACACATATCATCAGGTGGTCTGCTAATAGCGTTACCACTGATGGTGGCGATGGCTATGCTGTGATCCCCTCCCAAAGTAATGGGAATCCTATTGTTTTGAACAACATTTGTGACTAAACTTATTAATTGTGAACTCATTTGTCGAATCAATAGTTCGTTCTTTAGTTTATCTAAAGTTATGTATTGTTTGCAGTCTTTCACAGCCATTGAATCAAAGTCTCCGAAATCGATGACATTGTGTCCAAGTCTTTGAAGATCTTCAATCAAACCTTCATTGCGTAAAGCATTTGGTGCTAACTCTACACCAGATTTACACTGTCCAGCACTGGTCGGTGCGCCCACCAGTCCTATCGATAGACATCTTCTCAAATCATATTTTATTAAGTGTTTCCCAAATTTTAATAAATTTTTGTTCAATAAAATCATTTTTTAGTGAAATATATCCAAAAATATTAATAAAAACTTTTCAATTACTTTAAATACAAAACAATTAAACAATTAATTCATGTTTTTTCACAAAAATTAATTTATTTTAAGAAATATTTATTTAATTTCTCATAAAATTGATTAAAATTTCTTTAAAACGAGTTTTGGTTTAATTATTTTTTACTCTTATTTTTTTGAAAAACATTTTATCATTTAATCTCAAACTAGTCCTTCAAACGATGAAATTGAAGGTCAGATCTGTTGCAAGAATTTATTCAATACTTAGTTTAATATTTTGATGACTTCCCGATATAAGTGATAGAAAGTGATAGGGGAAGGGTAGGAAGTGATAGGACGGGTAGATCTGAATTCAGTTTCAATATTGTGATTATAAATTCTTATCAAGAATTGATGAGTGAATAGTGATAGGAGTGAACCCTTACCTAAACACCCAAACGATAATCAATTTATTAAATGTTTTGTTAATTAAATAATAAATTACTTCATAATAAAAGGTGTGATTATATACTATAACCCCTGAAAGGGTGTAAATGAATTAAATTATAATCCAAATGAAAGTCTTTGAATAAATATTTGATACTCCAGTTCTTCCTCACGAATACACTCTCAGCTCATTCACTATGTTTTCAACACTCAAACTGAGAAAAAGATGACTCAATGAAACATATTATTACTTTATTACGAGTCATAGTGTGTGAGAATCCGATGCCTTACCTGTGGTTTACATCTAATCAGTGAAGAGAAAATATCTGCAGTAAATTCTGGACAACGTAAACACACCTACCGTTCCCTTTAACCGCAAACATTCACGAATTGCATTTTCACGCATTGTTAGCGCACTCTCCTTAGGCCTATGAGTTTGTACTGTTGTTTGCGTACAAAAGAAATGTTAAAGAAAGTGGTTTCCAAAGACCACACTATTTCTCCACAACTCTATACTGAAATAGATATTCCTATCGATTAGAGCACAGAATTTCAATTTATTGATCATTGGTTTGCATATAATTATAAGTAGATATACTGTGAGGACAGGTAGTCTTGCATATGTTAGAATCGAAAATTACTTTAACGCAAGATTCAGTGATCCGGTGCTCAACAGATGATAATTGGTTAAAATACAATAATTGTAGAGATTTTGATGCCTTTCCTCTAAATCACAAACTCTGACCACAAAAGCGAAAGTATTCTCAAATTTATTTACAATTCTTTGAAAAACTATTTAATTTTGATTTAAAACAAATACAAAATTACAAACGAGTGCTGTATATATATATAAACACTAAAATTAAACTCACTTTTTGACATTAAAATTAATACCTACCTGTGCTAAATAAACCAGTTAATAATTGATATCAATATAAGTTATATTATATAACCCACTGACCACTGGGTATACATTTAAAAATGAAATTAATATTAAAGAATAAAAAGATTAAACAATTTCTCAATTATTTTCAAATATAATGAAAACAAAAGTTTTGTTAGATTTCAGTTAAAAAGTTAAAAAATATTGAAATATTAGTGAAAAAACAATTTCATTGAACAAACAATCCGTGAAATGATCCGGTAATCGAGGATTTTGTTTGGAACTGAGCTCTTCCTAATTCCTTAAACGTCTTCGCATCCAATACTAATAAAAACCCTTTAGTTTCGTCCACAGTTGAAAGCACTGACGAAAGGATGACTCCTTTGTTAAAGAAATCAGTTTTTTGTTTAAACATTTTGAAAATTTCTGATTTAAACGCAATTCAGTCTAACCTTCGTCTTCGTTGTCGTCATTAGAGCTTATGTTAGGGGTTTCAACAAACACTGGTTCAGAAGGAATGGTATTCTCTTCACTCCATATAATAGATTGTTTTGTTTTTATATCAAATTTCATCTAAAAATAAATAAAATTCAATCAAAATATCTTAAAATTAAATAAAGTTTTTAAAAACCAATTGAGTGCTCGAGTCTTGGGGTGAGTCTTGGGGTTGAAGTAAGGAATAGAAAAATCTGTATTTATTTCCGTTGTATTTGTAGTTAATTCGCGCCAATTCTCCCATTCCTACACCTATTCATCAAAATATTTAAAGTATATATGAATTAAATTTCACACAAAAACAAAATACCAGAAGAAGTGAGTGATTCGTAAATCAATTGTACGGAAGAGTCTTTAGCACTGATAGAAGCACTCGCTTTGGTGTAGTCTAAGTCCACAACATTTGTGTCGGGTTTTGCCTAAAGTTTATAAATTTATTGAAAACTGAAAATGAGTTTTAAATATAAATATTCATTACGTCTTTCAAGCGATCACTTAATGGCAAAACAAAACGACGGACTTCACTGATGGCATCCAATTTAGACTCCTTTTCCAAAGCATTTGCAGACAAAGCACTTATGACTTTCCCATTCAGATAACAACAGATGTCTAAAACCAGATGATTGTTGTCTTCAAAGGCATTGATTGTATGGAAGAAAGCAAACGAATCGCTCATATATTTTGTGTCAATTATTTTGTTGTCTTTTCTGTCGATTACATAAAATCTAGTCTTCATTTACCATAAGATTAATTCAATTAATGATTTCATTTAATTAAAGTTAATTCAAGAGATATTAAGGGGACTTAAGGGGTATTTTAAGAGTAATTCAACCCTGATATCCCTATCCAACTCTTAATATCTGTAAAAGTGTAAAAAATATATTCAAACCCTTAGCTCTGGTTTCCAGTGAAGGCTTTCTGCGTAAGATTTGCCTGTGATATGACTGAGTGCAAGCGTCGGCACATTTATCACAAGCGGCTGTTCAATGAAAATAAAGTAATTGTTTGTCATTGAAAAGCTGTGATAATAGCAGGGATTTAATGGTCTTTCCATAGGAATGGAGCAAACGATGGATGCATTTTGGAAAGGGTTGTCTTGTTTTGGGATTTTAATTAACTTATATTTCCCGTTCCGACCAAAACTTGAACCCATATTATAGACACTGCCGTCAGTGTCAACGTGTGGGTGCGCTGTCGCCACATTGATTGTCAAATATTTAGACAAATCTACTTTTTCAAGAGTGGACAGGGAGTTGGGGTCTATCCGTCGGATAAAATTGGTTTCAGTGGCCGCGTATATCTCGTCATTGACTGGATATATGTTAACATTAGTATTGTCTGTCATTCCAGGCGAAGGTGAGAAGTAAGACATAAATCGCTGCCAAAGTGTTTTGCAGGGATCTGGGTATCCATTGGTCCCGAACTCTGTCACTACTATTCTGTTTGCCTTCACATTACGATTGTATGAATCACTTCTCAAGAATTTATTTTGATATTCAACTGAACCGTTGTTTATATGAAATCGATGTACAAGTGCTGAGCCGTCAAACGCGTGATGATATTTATCGCTTCCGATCTCTTGAAGTCCCGGTCCGTTGCGTAGAAGAGTTCCCTTAAGCCACAGAGGAATCACTCCTTGGATTCAATTCAGTGTTAAAGTCATTAAAACTTTTATTTTTTTTTGTTTAAATTTATCAAAATTTTATTCAAATTATTATTATTTTATGAATTAATTTAATTTAATGTTTATATTTAGGTGTCTTAAACAAAATGAACTTGTTAAGAGTTTGCAATCTTGATAACAATTTGAATCCATTTTGTCAATAGTTTTAATTCATTTATATCTAAATGAAAATAAAATATAAAACAAACCTTTGATTGTCGTCTCAATAGATTCACCACATTCTTCACCACAGGTCCGCAATAATCCCAAACTTTTTGCTAAGTTTGACATTTCTTTAATTAGTATTAAACTTCTGCTTGTTGCTATACAAGTGTTGCTAACGTATTAGACAGTAAATGATAGTTCAATAATCAGTGATAAAAATATCCAACGATTTGAAGTAAAAGTTATCAAAATATGAGCCAAAAGTGAAATAATTGAACAAAAAATATAAAAATTTTAAATTTTATTAAAAACTTATTTATTTTGTGTTTAACTTATAATTCAAAATCACTTTATGATTGAAATTCAAACTTTGATTTACACGGAATAGTTATCAAAAGTTTCTGACATTTTAATCAAATTATTGTTTATTTTGATGAAATAACGTATTCTTAGTGTTGGAAAGGTATCTATTTTTATGATTACAGGGACTGAAAGGCAGTGGCGATGAAGACATACTTGTTTTTCAACTTTTATATAATGTTTGCAAAATATTATTCAGTTTTTCATAATATACTTCAAAAATGACGAATATTTTGATTATATTTCTCAAAATTATGAAAACATTTCAATATTGAAAATATTTATCATTATTTCAATTATTTATATAAAAAACTGAAAACTCTTTTCAATCGTATTTTTATTTCAATTCTTGTTTTTGTATTAAATATTAAAATAAGTAATAAATCTTTGATTCAAAAAGTAAAGACAAAATCAATTCATCAATTTTGAAGATTACCAAGTATAAATTTTAATAATGATAAAGTACAGCTTTTTATTATTTATTTATTGAACTAGTTTTAAAGTTGATTAATATTTGTAAATGAGATGAGACAGTCAATTTGAAAAGTGTAAAGTTACTGAAATTCCAGTATAGGCTCAAAGTTTTTTATTATTATTTATAAACTCAAGGTATTATTACTTCACATAATCTTTACTTAAAATAAAATAATTGAACTTAAACTGCGATATAGTATTAACTTGTAGATACCCTTGGCACTGTACAGCCTATTAATTTGATAAGACTTGAATATTGAAAATGAAAATATTCTTGGTTTTTTATATATTGACTATAATTTTATAAAAAGCATTAAATCTCTAATAAAAGAGAAATTATATTATTTTATGTGATTTTTGTGATCAAAAAATTGCATAACTTTTAGTCAGTAATGGGACTAAAGAACGCTTTGATGACTGGCATATGAGTACTGGTATTGTATAAACAAATGAGACATTTGATGGCATTGAAGGCAGAGATCGACAATAAAACACTGTATTATATAATACCTAATATATAAACACAACCAAAAAATAGTTGTAAAGCTTCCAAAAGCAGTCATTTTTATATACAGTTATATAAATGTAATGCAAATGTAATGAGAATTAATGACAAGTATTAACAATATTAACACTTTTTGTGAAAAGGGTTTCGGTTTTCACTTTTATTATCGTTTTTACTAAACATTAAACTCAATCTCCGGAACATTTGAACATCACTTTGAAATGATATCTGAATATAATATGAATCTATAAATGACCTATAATTCAGTGCGTTTTGCAAAACACTTATATTTCAAATCTATTTTATGTTTAAAATAGTCCAAACATTAATTGTATGTTAAAAATAATACAAAATATTTCAATGCATTCTTTCTTTACTATTATTTAATATATTTTAATGTTTAACTCAATTACTATTTATTTTTACACAAAATGCGCCGAAAATGTATAGAAATGTACTAATAGTGATCAGATGTGGTGCACCCGCACCTGTATGTCAGCGCTTAATGTTTCTCTTCTGAAAATCTTCAACAATTATAAAGATATAAGCATTTGATGGAAAACTAAACTTTGACTAAAGGACTGAACCAATGGTTTCATTTGAATGATTTGTTTTGATTGCGATTACGAATAGAAAAAGTTTGTTTAGGAATCGGTTATTAAAACAAATGCATAATATTGTGAACAAACCTCCCATTTATGTAAAACAAACTCATAATTAATAGATATTATTGTGTCATAAACACATCATTTGAAGACAGAGTTTTGAAATTTGTATTTTTATTAAACATTTTGATTGACATAAACCGACAGATGTATTGTGACTTTCAATAAACATATTTCACATCCCTTTCCATCAATTCTATTGCTTTCAACAAATCGTTGAATTTTATTGTTTTAGTTTAGTTCTGATTCTTTGCTTTCAAGTGATAAACAAATGAAATTAAGTTATGGAAGACATAAACAATAAGTTTCCAAAAGCACCGGTCGTTTCAGACGAAACAAATGTCATCAAAACTGAGCGTAAGTCTTGTGTTAATAATTTCAAAGATTATATTAAATTCAAAATTGATTTAAATTTAATGAAATCTAAAAAAAATAAAATATATGGAAGAAGTAAATTCACCTTGTCTCTAATCATACCTTGTCACTAATCATCTGTGGCCTTGTCTACAACCAAAATCCATTTCTTCTGTTTTTATAGGAAAGCAAAGAAATGAAAGCTTGAAATAAGAAAATCTTAATATAATGAGAGTTTCATTTCATTTATTGACTATTATTTCAATCATTTATCTCTTCTTTCGTTTATTTTTAAACCTTTTGTTAATTCTTTCAAAATATTTATTTGTTTTTATAAAAATATCATTAATTTTATTATTGTTTTGGTTTTTATTCAAATAATTAAATAAAGTTTTGATAATTTGTTGACACAATCATAACATAAGTGTTTAATAATTTGTTAATAAATAATCAAATATACAAATGATTTGATATATAAATGATTGAAATATTTTAAAACACATTTTTCATTGAAATTATAGCCACAGAAGAGTTGGATGTTTTTCGATCACAAACTCATCCATTGAATTCAAATTTATTAAAAAATATAAAAAGTGAGAGCAGTTGTGAGACATTGAATAATAAGGGGTCACTTGAGAGCACAGCAAATGAAAATGTTTCGGGTGATTCCAAAACCAAACCACAGTATTCTTATGTGGCTCTGATTACAATGGCTATTAAGGACTCAACTGAGCAACGTCTTCCTTTGGCAGGAATTTATGAATACATATATAAAAAGTTTCCGTATTTTAAAAAGGGGGACAAAGGGTGGCAAAACAGTATTAGACATAATCTTAGTCTTAATGAATGCTTTATGAAAATTCCGAGAGAGATATCGAGTACTAATGAAAGAAAAGGCAATTATTGGGCACTTCATCCCAACTATGAGGACATGTTTGTCGACGGAAACTATAAGCGTCGAAAGAAAATTAAAAGAAGGTTTGATTATATATTCAATCATTTTTCATGATTTTAAGATTTACTAAAAAATATACAAAAATATGAGTAAAAATAAAGAAATAGTCTTTGAATACAAGGAATGGTATTCTTCTGTCACTTCTCTCTACTTTTCATTTCATTCCCACATAAATAGACATTGAATTTACATTTTAACACATTCTTTGTTAGTTTGTAAGGTAAAGAATCTTGCACAAAATTTAAGTTTAGAGATAACTGTTATTTTACCCCTCTTTATTGGTAAATTGATGTTTGCTTGATAATTAATTTCCAATAAAATAATCCAGTACATTTCAAATAATAATCAGTATTTAATATTGAATTCAAAATTAAATAATTGCATGCATTTTGTATTACAGAGTGAACCCCAATGTTAGCCCTATTTTGCTTAATCCATAAAATTGTTGTTAATTTCAATGCTTTTCTTACTTTCCTTCAAATGTTTTATAGGATTTATAAACAATATATACATTCATATAATGGGAATCACAGAAAAGATTATCTTACAATTTCTCTATTTACAAATTACTGTATTGACCATGATACCAAATGTATTCCATATACCCCATGTAAGTTTTTATTTAACTAATTAAGTAAATGAATGAAGATTTCAATGACCGTAAACACAATAAGTTATATTCAATTGTGAGCTCTGTTTGAATTGACTGTGGATTATATATACAATTCCCGGACGACTCGATCCCAAGTGGTTATCACTAAATAGTATTTGTGACAACAATTAAATTAAAAATCTGTTGAGTAGTAAGAAATTTTCGAATACCTGTGCAGTCAGAAGCAGATTCTTCCAAATCTTCACAGAGTATCTAATCTATCACATCATTGATCCCTCTATTAATATAAGTCATTGTTAATGAAAATACTATTTAATAATCAATTTATTTATAAAAAACTATTAAAGAAATGATTTTTATTTTATATTAAACACAAAATATAAACTCTTTGAACAAATCATTGAATCCATGATTATCCTAATGTTTAGGACTTCTCCCTACGACTCATCAAAAGTATATTTCAATTCAACTTCAAATACAAATTCCTACTCTCGTCACCGATTTTACGATAGTATGGCCTCAACTGGTGGTTTGATTGCACCAAATATATCCCCCTTTCAAAATGATCAGTCAAAACCTTATTATCAGAATTATAACACCTGTAGTGCACCCAACACTCCAAACGAATTCTCGCACTGGACTCTGTCATCAAACCTTCCGTCTCAATACAGGTCTGTTATTATTGTTTCAATAAGTTTATGATTTCCTATAAATCGATTCAATGTTTAAAAAATAAATGTTTTTTTTCATAAATTGTTAGAAAATTGTTAAATATTTTATAACATATTTGATGTTAAGGGGTATGAAATGAAAGGGTGTTTTGCAATAGACAATAATATTTTGATTAAGTAGTGGGTCAATAAAAAATGTGATGATTTATTAATCGACTTGAAATAATTTCATTGAATTAGTTGTGGAAACAATACATCCCTGGCTTCCTATCAACACAACAATAATTATAATGCAATCACTTCTGTATCGATTCCTACGACTGGTTTCGATCCGCGAAGAAGTTCTGAATTATTAAACGCTTCCTCTTCTGCAACGTCTATGCCATCAACACTTCCACCGCTAATCTTGGATAACAATAATATAATTCATCAACAAATGAGATATTCTTCGTATTGACGGCAGTTTTGGCCCAACTTTTGGGTTTCCAATAGTTTTTAATTGAATTCAATTCAAAAAATATAAAAATTTATGAAAAAATATTTTTAAATGATTTTCATTTTAATTATAAATTTGCCGTAAAATAATGGTACAAATCTGGGTTAATTATATCCAGGTTAGTTATATCCAGGCATTATTCTACATCTGATTAAACATTCAATTATTATAAACAAAATCCATACAACGACTACAAACAATAAATACGAATTTCAAATTCAACCTAAATCTAACTTGGTGATTATTAAATTTCTGTATTTTAAACCATTGTATTATATATTTCATCGTTTGGTATAATTGATAAGAATGGACAACCTTGTATAAAATTCATTTGAGTCGCAGAGTAATACTGTGTCAAAGAGTGTCAAAGAGTGTCAAACCTCAGTTTAATATATAAATATATTTCTACCCCATATGAAGAAATCCTAAATCATAGCCAAGTTTGACCTGGCTTGCTTTAATACCATAAAAATTAATTTCTAAATATAAACAGTGACAAATATTCTAATTGTGTCTTGGTTATGTGTGTCTTAAGTTTATTTATAACTTTAATTCTTAAAATACAATAAAATCTATTAATAATTGATTTGAAAACAAATGATTTAAAACCAAAACTTTTATTATAAAGAATTTGTTTTAATTAATTAATGAGTTAACCTTTCACTTTCTGAAATTTATCTAAAGGGGTATAACTAGACATAAAAACTATAAACTTATGGTTTGAATGCATTTTATGCACAAAAATAAATGAATTAAAACTTAATATTAATATTAAATAAAAATCATTTTATTTTGAATCAAAAATCACTGAAAACTGGAATCAAATCAAAATATAATACAAAAATCAATTGAATTTTTGAAACATTTTTATTGAATTGAATTTATTTTTGATATAAATTACTAAAAAATAAAATTAAATAATATATGAATTGATTTGCGCTTAAGATGTCTGTCCACTCAGGGATTGACATTAGTCTTCACTGAGAAGATCCTCATCGATGTTGACGTCCTTTCGGCAAATAAACAATTAATTGATAGACAAAAGGAGTGATTCATTGAGCACTTACTGAGACATCGATGTTGTCCTCGTCCTCGTCCTCGAGATCTAAATTATCCAAATCTTCGTCTAAATCTTCTAATGAATTGTCTTTTGCATCAGATTTGCTGTTAAACTCCCTTTCCTTCGGCAGTGAAGACAACGCCTCCTCAAAGAGAGCGCTTTCTTTACTAGCATTAGAAGGACTCCTCAAAGGGTTGTACTCCTGTCCACTCAAAACAGCTTTCATTTCTTCGATAGGATTTCTCTCGTGATTGTCCGCAACGTTAGGATAATTGAGTGCTCTTTCAAAACCACTTTTCTCTCGTCTTTCGCTCAAAAATGTTTCGGCTTTTAGTGAGTCATCAAAATTGGGAAAAAGGTTTTCATATTCCGTCGGATCGGCCAATGCTTGCGCAGACTTTTCACTCTTGGTCTTTGAAGTAACGTTTTCTTTCCAAAGTTTGATCACATTTGAGACTTGGCTCGGGAGGTAAGTGCGCGCAAAAAACGCCGCTTCGGGTAAACGATTGGTTTCTATTAATATATTTAAAGCCTTTTCAGTGTTTCCTAAAATAAAATGAGACAAAAAGGAGACGTTGTTTACGCCCTTCTGTTCCGCAGAATCGGCCAACTTCTCAACCATCGATGCGTTTCCCGAAGATGTGGCCAAAAGAAGTAGACCGGGAAAGTCCTGTGCGTTGTGAAGGCACTGTTGGGCTAAATCGAATTGACCTAAACTTACGGCCAGTTCTGCCAATTGTTTCCATTTGTGTTCATTCTGTGCCTCCAGTGCTAATTGAAACGCAATCTTAGTGTCACTCAACTGAACCGCTAAATCAAATCTGTGTTCAGGATCTGTAGACACGGCTAACGCCTGTTGTTTAAACCCTTGTTTTTCTAAGAAGTGCGCCACTCGTGTCCTCTGCTCTTTGGGAATCGACGGCAGTATTTGGTCGGCGGCTTCAAAGTCTGTCCGCATAACTGCCGTTTGGTATTCGAGGACTGATAGCAACAGAGAGTACGAAACTATATTCAGCTCTTTGTCCCCCAAATAGAGTCGGTTTTCGCGGGGAATATAACCCAATAAATACATTGTCCTGTAATTCAGTATTTATTAGATTATTGGACACAAATGTTGGACACAAGACATACCGATCCAAATGAGCGATTGTAACGATTTCTCCGCCGACGAAGTAATTCAATCGATTCACACCATTAGTATAGATAAAACAGTCACCAATCCAAAGCCCTGTGCGAACCGACTCCTGTAGTTCTGCGATCACATCAAACGCATCTTCGATACCGTCTTCAGTAATGGAATCGCTTTTACTGTCCTTTGCTTTCATAACGTTTTCGGAACTGTATTTCAATATAAAAAACGAGTCTTCGGTAGCGATGGACACTAAGTCTCCGCTTTCAGACCAAAACACGTTTTTCGGTTCAATTTCTATTCGACGGATAAGTTCTAAGGACTCCCAGTCATAGAAAGCCAGTCCTGCCGTCGACTTAACGCCCAACATATGTCCGCCGTATATACCTTCGGCCCCGAACTCGGGTTTAAACGATTGTTTTTCTTTGAAATTCTTAAATATCTTAACATTCGTTGCGTTCTCTCGAACGGCATATTCAGATGAATCCAAAGCCCAAACAAACTCTTGTGCGGAACCGAAGCTTTTGTTACGAAGAGTGAGTGCCGTATATATAATATACTCGCCGTCACCGCAGACCACAACAAACCGTCCGTTAGAGTTGTGGGAAATAGTTTGCGGGTATATCTCACAACTGCCCATATCTTTGACAGATAGGGGCAAAACATTTCCATCTTTTAACTCATCAGAGTCTGCCAGTGCTCTGATGTTCGCCTGTTGTAGTTCGGAATGTTTGGCCCAAACTATTTTACCGCTGCTATCCATAGACATCGCCGGTTCTTCTCGACCTAATTTAATAATAATAGATCCCTCGTCATAACCAATGGCCACAGCGTTAGACCCCTTAAGACAAGAAATAGTCCAAACCCTCTCTAACCCATAGTTTAAAGTGCTTTCGAGTCTATATGTATTCAAATGCCATATTCTCATCGTTCCGTCCTCTGAACCGGTCATTATTATCGGTAACTCCGGGTGATAGCAAACAGAGGACACATTCTGGGCGTGACCGTCGAGTGTCTGCACACATGTCTTGGTCTGATAGTCCCATATCTTTACTAACCGGTCGTCAGCACCAGATATAAGGTATGGTTTGTCCCCGGAGTGACAGTAATCAACACTATTGACACCCTTTTCATGTCCTTCAAGTGTAAAATTGGGAGAACTGGAGCCCATTTGCCACACTTTGACGGTCCGGTCGAGTGAAGCGCTCGCAAACGTGTTGTTGTCTTTCGGGTTAATAACGATTTGCATTACATAATGGGTGTGGCCTTCAAACACCTGGGTTTGCGCCCAATTCTTATCCCAATTCCATAACTTGATTAACATATCGTCACTTGAGGTGAGTATATATGGTTGGGTCGGGTGTACGACAATAGAGCGGATATAATCGGAATGGGCTTCAAATGAATGCACTTTTTCTAATGTATTGTAATTGAAGACTCGGACAGTCATGTCGTCGGAACCGGTGATAATCCAGTTCTTTCGGGGGACGAACTTTGCGGACCTGACGGGAACGTCGCAGACCTCAAAGGACTTCACCAATTGCTGGGACTCGTGGTTCCAGACGTGAACGTGACCTGAATATAGTGAGGACAACATCCACGGCTCCATCGGGTGTAAGTCCACGCACTTAACCCGGTCTGAACGGGACAGTAGTTTCCGCCGGACATCCAGTTTCAGTGGCTGTCAATCAAAATGTGATTTAATTTCAAATCATTTTATAATTTAATTATTTTTTTACCATTTTTTCAATTTATTTATAATTTTTTAATTCAATTCAACGTTTGATTGAATACTGAATGCAAATGACGTGGACTTCAAGTGTGTTGTCATTATTACTACTATTCATAAATAGCGTTACGCTTTGTCTCAAACCCAGAGTTTAAATGACCTTTCATTAAATTAATCATCTTGTAAATCATCTTGATAGAATTAGTTGATACAGTGTTAATAGCTTTTAAAACAATAAACAAATAAAATACAAAAGAAAGGAGGATTACAACAAGTAATATACCTTGTACAGTTGTATTTGTCATTTGAGTCTATCTTTTCCATATGAACATTCAGGACATAAATTAACTAGGTTAAGATTAACATTTCAAAATCATTTCACCCCTGACATGGCCCTAACTTTACCCCTGTTTTATAATTAAATTTCATTTTCATTGCATAACTCTTAAATGTTTTACAGTAATTAAAATTTGTGAAATGTCCAATTTAAGCATTTGAGCATGGTTTCAGTGCCCTGGTGAAATTGACTGAGCAATTTATAACGTAAAACATTGTATGGATAATGATTTAAGTAAAAGATGGAAAATTATCTTGGTGGAAAAGACAAACTTATGGTAACCTTTAGACACTCTTTAGTCGTCACTTATTTTAAAGCGATATATAATTATATTTTATGAAATAAGATATGAAAAACCGTTTCATCTCTTCAATTATGAAATGTTTAAAAATATGTGAAATTCAATGACTTTTATTGTGTTTTCAATTATATTTCAGAAATCGATTTGATTTTGTTTTTTTAAGAAATTTTTACTTTAAGTCAAATAATGTCTCAAATGTTTCAAAGATTTTATATATCGTCTGCAAAACAATATTAGGACTGAAATAACCAATACTTTTATAAATACTTCTCTCATGTATACAGAAATGTTAGACCAAAACGTATTGAATCTTATTTTTTCAGTTTTGAAAATAACTTCATTTTTTAGATATAAAATGTGTTTTTATTTTACAATAATTAAAAAGCAATAAATTGATGACAATTAGTGATATTTAGAGTCCAAACCATTACTTATTGTTTGTGACAAATGCCGTATAACCAGGTACAGGTATTGAAGAATAAGGGACTGAGAGAATCCTATATTTTTCTTTGCGTTAAAGTTCATAAACTATTGAATAATAATCTGATTATTAGATAATACTCTCTTTCTTATAGTGTTTTCAAACAAAACCCAATTATTGTTTGCGTTTTTTATTCAAATGTTTTTCAGAAAATTTGTCTTAAATTAGTAATCATTTCTCTAAACAACTGTTTTAAAAGACATATTGAGAACGCATTCTGAACTCAAAATAGGTTTGAAAATCGTTTTCAGTGTTTTCACAACTATATTGAAATAATTTTATTTTGAAACAACTGTTTTAAAACCCATTGAGAAAAGAGTTTGCAATCAAATGTATAATCAAACCAATGATTCATTTATTCTGGTTATATATTGAATAAATAATTTGAAAGTGAAATAATGAAGACATAAATAACTGTTTATTTAGACTTTATTTAGACTTTACTTACAATTCAATCAAAATTTTATAAATCAAAAAATATTTGAAAAACCATTGAAATCAATGACAAAATTATTTTGAATAAAATGATAACATATTTAAATCACTTCTTTCGTCTACCAAAACAAGTGACGGCATTGACTGAACATTGTTTGAAATATGTGTTTGGATTTGATTTCTTCTGGTAATCACTCATTTGTCCAAACCTTGGGCTCAGATTGCGGGCCAGAATGTAATTTATTAAAGCGTTTCCAATCACTTCAGTCTCATCTTCGCCATACTTTTGGGGTTTATATGTGTTTAATATAAAATTAAATGTCAATTAAAATATCATTTTTTCTATAAATCTTAATAATCTTTTGATCACGACTTTAAAAATATTATTAATGAAGTGTTTGTCGTTTGAACTTTAATAAAGATAAATATTTAATACATAAGTGATATTAAAGTCATTTGGATATTTGAATAGTTCACCAGTGTGATTCTGATTTTGGTAGTTTTAACCTATGCTTTAATAGCTGTTTATTACGGTTAATATACTTTTAAATTTATTTGTAATCTAAATAAAGAATGATTTCATTTGTAAAGATTTGTTGCAAATATATACCAAACCTGTGTTTCTATTGCTTAAGAATTAGGGATAAAATAATTAATGATTTAATGAAAACAAAAAGACTTTTATTGAGAAAAATTGAATTCTGTTGTAAATATAAGACAAATAATACCTGTGAATGACTAACTGTGCTTTCATACAAACACTGCGTGCACTTAAATCTCAATCAATTTAATTATTTATTTCATTTGTTATTCACTTATTTTGCATCCATTTGTTGATTCATTAATATAAAGACAATTGAATTGTATTTTAGACTTAAAACTCATTTCAATAAATTATATTTTGATTTGTTTTGCAGTAAATAATTAATTATTCAATGAGTCATTCAATTGTCTTATTCTTTAGTTTAATTATTTTAAGCAAAAATCATAATTTATTAAATAATAAGCAAATGATTTGAATGAAAGGTGAATCAAATAATCTTACACTTTGTTCGTCAACCCTTTCCTTATTCCTGGAGTCACCCAAAGCAACACCAATACTATTGGCCGACAACTCTTCCGCCATAAAAGTGATAATTAGAGATAATATTGTTATTCTTATCAATATTATTGAAGCCATTGATTAATCTGTTGAACAAATTTGTAATCATTTTTTCAATTTTATTTCAATTATGAAAAAATTAATATTTTAATGAATAATACATTGATTTCATGAGACCTTTGAAAAACACTTCACTGCATAACACAATGCTTTCCTTCAATACCTCAAAGCTTTTCTACTTTTTTTGAATATTCAATACATTTAAAAATGATTTGCATTTAAGTTATGTTTTGTTTAATATTTTTGAATCAAATCTTTAATTGTTTTCATTTTCACTAAAATTGAATTATTGATAGAAATAATAGAAAACTAATGAATATTCAGAGGATTTTGTTATAATTTATAAACTATTTCAATAAAAACTCTTAAATGTCTTAAATTAACAAATTATTTAATAAAAAGTCAAATATTTAATTGTAGATATCACCAAGGGAATATAACTAAAATACCTACTCTCGAATGAGAAAAATAATTTTCAATACCCCCTAAAATGAAATACCGTTTTAACGATATACTCATACTTTACTTATTCATTAGAATTTGATTCAAAGTTAATCATTTTACCCCCACCTATACCCCCACCTATACCCCCACCTATACCCAACCTATACCCCCACCTATACCCTCACCAATACATCATTACACTACCAAAGATCAAGATGAGTTTCTTAACAGTGAATAGAAATTTTTCAATTCTCACAAAAAATGATTTATTTATTTATGAAATGAATGTGAAATCCAATAAAATTAGAAAATATTTCAAATATTCCATTCATTTCTTTTAAACTTTAAATAAAATGACACAAAAAATCCTAAATTTGATTAAATTATTGATTAAATTGTTTTAAAATTTAAAACTTTTTTACAATTTAAAATATTTAAACAAGATAGATCTTTCCATACACTTTAGTTAATCTATAAAATTAATTTATATTATAAAAGAGTGTATATTTCAAAAAGTATCAAATATAAAATGAGCAAGGGTATTTATCAATCTCAATAAATATTATTAACTAAATTAAAAGATAAATTTATATTTTATTTTAAATCTAAACTGTTTTAAAAAAAATATTTGTCAAACATTCAATACTCACATAATCTTTGGTTAATAACAAAATTTGAAAATATATTTGTTTTGAGAAAAAAGTTTGATTTTATTTACGATTTGCTTGATTTAGACGAAAATCAATTGGTTTTATACACACCTGAAAGAAGACAACTATTGGTTACTTAAAGACAATGACGTGTTTATATGTAAAGTATTGTTCAAAAGCGATAACTTCTGCGCAAAAGTTTTACATTTATTTATTTAATTAAAACTTTAGTTGATTTCAGTATTTATTAGATTATAATTGAAAATAAATAGTAAAAAACAGTTTTAAATAATTTTATTTCAATAAATGGTTTAAAATATTGTATTTATCTTATAATAAGATATTTTAAATAAAACTTCAAATCTTTTAATTCAATAATATTTTGTCATTTCTTTTAAGAGATTTTGTTTTTATAACAATAAAATTAACCTTTTTTTGTGTTAATAAACTTTTTTTCAGTAATTTTACAAAAATAAAAAAATATATAAATAATTTTGAAATCATTAAGAATTTAATTGATGTTTCCAAAGTATGATAACTTATCATTGATAAGTAATTTTGCAGGGTGAATCCCTGATAAGAGATGGAGTGAACGATTGAATGGGTTTTAAGATTTCAAAAATGTATTGTATTTTTTAATTTTCTAGATATTAATTAATTGATGATTTTGTTAATACAATTAATGACTACTTAATTATTAATTACACAAAATTATTGAATTAATATACAGTTAACGTCAAAATCAGTTGTATTTTTTTGAATCTCAATATTTATTTCACAATCTCAACAAATATTTGACATTTTCTTATCAATCACATCATAAAAGCAATCGATTATTGAATGAAACAATTGTGTGAATCTGTGTTCAGGTTTAGGAAATATAATACAATAAGTTTTAATTGTAGTGAAAACTAAATAAATGAGACAGACACATTTCTAATTTAAAAATGTTTAATAAATTTATATTTTTCTTAAATTTATTTATTAATATACCAAATTACCATGATAATTATTTGACCAAAGTAGTTTTTGATCACCGTCAGATTAAACTGCATACAAAGGCGTCCGAGATTTTACTTGATTTTCAGAAAGAGGAGTTTAAGACAAATAATATTCTGTAGAATTCACCCTCGTAATTAATATAGTTTAGCCACCAGGGGTCTTCAAAGGTATGCCAACATAATTGATTAGCTTCAATATCATACCTATTTTTAAAATTTATAATATATGTAGATATACTAATAACCAAGGAACAAATATCAATTAAGATTATTTGAGTAACCAAAATAAGTTCACGGAATAATAACTTTTAAAAACTGAACTGGCGCATTTTTGCTTGGTTGTATTTAAAAACTACACATTTAGTAAAATTTGCGCAGGGTACTTTCCATTTGATTTATAAAAAGTTGTAAAAAATTTTAAAAGCATTACTCATAAAGTACGTACGAACTGAGAAACGTTTGCATTTAGTTTACTTCCAACAAAAGTTCATTGAATTCACAAAACCTATGAATCTTTTGAACAAAATATTAATTATAAAAAGTTATTACAAATTGTTTGCAAATTCTTATTAAAAAATTATTTATTTAAAATATAATTTATATCAAAATCATTGAAACACTAAAACAATAAAACACTAATTGAATGAAAGCTTTTTTTTGTAAATATTTTTGTTTTCATATAAAAAATAAAATAACAATAACTTTATATATTAGTTGCTATGAGAGGAACGGGAGGGAAAACTAATCCTGATGTCTGGCTGCGGTCATATCGAGTATCACATCTGGATTTTGCTCAAAAGCTTTTCAGGTTAAAAGTTAAGTTAAACTTCACTTGAAGTCATGTTTCAATTCTTAACCACTCATTCATCAGATAAAAGACAGAAATATATCGGAAAACAAGACTTAAATAATATATTTATTTGAGATATAAATTGCATTTCTCTTCAGATATTTCTTTTGTCTATAATCGCAAAAATTGTTTCATATTTCAAACAAAATCTTATATTTACTAAAGTTTTCATAATATCATTGAATTCATTATTGGTTTCAATTATTTCATTCAATTTTCGGAAAACAATTGATTTTGTTTTTAATTGTTTTTTTCAGTGAAAAAAAACTTTAAAATATATTAAAAATGTTATCAATCGTAATGGCGTGCCTTCTCTTCATAATGATGGTTAGCCTACCCCTACCCCTGACAGCTGATGCCAAACCATTTAATATATATCCAAAAGCAAGTATTTATAACATTGATCCGGATATCTCTTCAAAGTTTTTGAGTGTAAGTGATATTTGATTTGCATTTTAATTAAAAATATTACTATGTTTTAAAAATAATAACTTCTTAAAGATTCTGGTTATTTATTCTGGTTATTTATTCTGGTTATCTATTCTGGTTAAATTTAAAAAAAAATCAACATTTTCTTTAATCCGTTTGAATCTAATGTAGGATTTTCTAATAAAATGTTTAAAACAAAATCTGTTTATAAATTAAGATTATTTTCTTCTACTCTAATCACCCTTTAAAGATGGCCAAGATAGTTTTCAAACTTACTCAGTATTATTAGGTTTCTAATCACTATTTGTTTAATTTATTACTTCTTTTATTTTCACTTAAATTCCAGTGAATACATAAAATTCAATGAAAGTATTGTTTCAATCAAATACTCAAACATTTATTTATTTTTAATTGATATTAAAATTACTACAAATCATATCATATGATAACAATGAATGTTGAAAGGATCTTTTAAATTTTAAATTTATCTTGAATTCCTACAACTTATAAAGAAACAGAACTGAGCTACAAAAATTAGAAGCAATAATTTTAATCAAGATCATTCTTTAGTTTTTACAATTCATTGATTGAAACAGAGTTTGACATTTGTATTGTATTAATGGAAAGTTCATTCAATATTTTAGGCCATTATTGAAGTGATGATCAATAAATTGGGTTTAAGACCAAAACTCAATCATTTAATTGAACTCAAAATTGACAACAAAATAGATAACAATAAAAAGTGAACTCAATTTCAAGTAAAAGCTTAAAGCAATGAAATAATAAGTTAACTGAAAGTTATTGCCTTTACTTGTGTTTACTCTTTTAAATTCAATATGAAATACACTTTTTATGACAAATATCCGCAATTCAGACAATATTTAGGCATTAAATACAAAATTAATTGTTATTTTGTTTACAAGAGTTTGAATCAAAAAACTTAAAACTTTGTAATTTTGTTAACATATTATAGAAAACAATAACAATATTTGAAAAAATACTAAATTATTTGGATTTTGATGTTAATTATAGTTAAATAATAAATATTTAATTAAATATTTCAACAAAAGTGAGAAATGAACACAATTTTGATTTATTTTTACTATTTTTGAAACTATTTTTAACTTTCGAGACATTAAGTTATATAAAATATATTTGTTGTCTATTCTGTGACAAATGAAAGACAGTATTATTTAATTCAGTTTTAGTTTAATGAAAACTATTTTTCAGACATAAGTCTAAAAACGATTTTTAAATGATTTGCTTTTAAACTAAAAATAAATGAATAAAATGTTTTGAACTTTAAGTTTAAATACAATAAAAAAATATTGTCTAAACCTATCGTCAGCTTTCAGACACTTAAACTAATCTCTTCTTAACTTTATTCGCATGTAATGATAATTATCTAATCCGACATAAATCACAACATTTTTATTATGATATCTTTAAAGGTTTGGATTATTCAATGAAAGCATTAATTTAATACATAGTATATTTTGGGTTTCAATAAAATTAAATTTAATTTTATTAAAACTATAAATATTTTCATTTTTAAATCATTCAGACATCAGTAGAAGTATTTATAGTAAGAGTTATGCCAGACTTATTTTGCTTGAAAAGTTGCCTGTATCTATTTCTATATATTTTTAAAAATATTGTTTAAAATAATTTTAAATAATATGAAGTATTGTTTGAAAATTCAAAATAAGTTAAAATATTTATTTTTATTTTATTGAAGAAATGATTGAAAACTAATTTCTCGTTTCAATTCTTATAAAACAATTAAATGTTCACTAATTTAATGGCAATAAAATCATTTGAAACTGTGAACAAACAAATAAAGTTTTATTTGAATAAACCTGGTTAGTTAGGTTTGGAAAGGGTTAAATTTAAGAATATTTGATTAGTGAATTGTTTTATGCAATTCTATGTTTCATTATTTTGATGCTATACAGACCAAACAAAAAGTACGTAGATAACATGATAACATGAAATTGTATTATTAAATAAATTTTTAGATTTTGTCCACTTCACTCCCACCTTCCCAGGGTAATTAAAGCATCAAATATTTAAATGGTACCGGTACAAATTTCACATTTTAAGAATTATTTTCAATTTGTTAAGAAAATGATTGATTGAATACAAAGTGTTTTACATGAGTACAGAGTACATCAGGTATTAAAAATATCCGGAATAAATTGAAATCAAAATCTTTACAAAACATTTTGTGAGAAAAGAAATGTTTAATTAATTTATTGAAATCAAAGCAAAGATGAAATGTTAAACAGATATTAGATATCATTTCCTTATATAACCTATTAATTGAAAAATTAATTGTTTTTGTATTAATTGTTTTGTTTTAATGACATAAAGAAACAATACTTTCTCTTTAGGAACAGTTGGACACCATTTCCCCTCACATACCGACAACCAAAAGGTCAACTATGCTATTGAATAAACTAATGCATGCATTGCACAAAGCATTGGATAATGAAAATGAAGAGGTGGTCAAAGACACGCCTGATGTCGTGCCCGTCATCGTTGATAACTACCCTTCAATGGATTTGCACCGAAGAGGAGAGGATAGACTGACGAGATATTGGCGCTGTTACTTCAATGCTGTCTCTTGCTTTTGATCCCATGTCAATCAATTCAGACATCATTTTATCAATGTTTCTGATCTTAATTTCAATTTATGTTATGTTACGCTTGATATTGATTTATTTGAATCCAATATACTGTAACCAAAAGCCAATCATTTGTTTGTCTTTAATTGAAAATATAAATAATTATATTTATATTCAAATGATTGTCAAAATTGAAAACAAATTAATACTTTCGCTAATAATTTAACAAAACTTAAATCACATCTTATAAACAATAACTTGATTTGTATTGAAATAATAATATATTAATTGAACACCACCTTGGACATTTTCTATAAACACAATTATATTCACACAAAAAATCTAAATTTTTTGTATAATTTTTGAAAATTAAAAATTTATGTCAATTATTGTTTTTTTTAATTATTTCTATTCTTGAAACTATTTTTTAAAGCAAGATGTCCATGATCAAATTATATTAACAATATAAAGGATGATGTGCAGTATATCTGAAATATAATGTGTAAACAATTTGATTACATCTAAACTCAAATCAAATCCTTTTAATTCAAAAATCTTTTATATTTTATAAAAATTGAATAATTATTGAAAACAATCGACAAATGAGTTCTACTTTTTGTTGAATAAACCACTTTCTCAGCAGAAAATCTATTTGAGAGTGAATTGTGTCACAAATATTGTCATTCCTTTCGCTATTCGTTCCCTTTTTTGCTATTATTTTGTTAATAATTCTTAAATAATATTTACGTTAAACCAAATTCTTGACCCAAATTGCAAACCAATTGAAAATCAATTGCAAACCAAATAATTGTTTGAAAACTTCTTATAAAAACAAATTAAATCATAAAATAATGAAATTTCAAATCAAATTCATAACAATTGGATTCAAACTAAACTAAACTATAAACTCCTGTCTCTCTGTCCTTAAATACACTCTCTATGAAAGCAACACAATCTCTTTGAGTCTGAAAATCCCTTCCCATTAAAGATGGGGTTTAATAAGATGTTTAAAGTTATATCATTACTAAAATTTCCACCCTTTCCTGTCTCAAAGCAGTTCATAAGTCACTGGCATTTGAGTGCATTTTCCTTTCAATTATTAATAAATTGTGAAATTTCTCATCAATTTAAATGTCAGTTCATTTGAATACAACTGAGAAGTTGTTGACTGTTGTCAGCCCTTACTATCTTTCTTAAGGTTTTATTTATTAGATTTTACAAATGATTGACACAAAGACCCTGTGCTGTGTTGTAGCACTTATTACATTTTAAAAATTCATATTAAAGATTGGATTGAATTTTAAAATGTTTAAAACTGATTTAAAATTAGTTTTAAACCGCTTTTTTAATGAAACAAAGTTTTAAAATGAGTTTTTATTACCCTTTAGTTACAGTAATTTACAATTCATTTGATTTTGAATAAAAAATATTTTATTCAAGTGAACGCAAAAAACAATTTGTGAAACCGATTCTCAATTGAAAGTTATTTTACGAAATATATAACAATAAGTGAATAACACTTCAAACAAATGGTAAGTTTAAATACAAATCATAAAAATGACATCAAATTGTATTTTGACTTCAAATACCAAAACTAAGACAAACATTATATTTATTTTTTTCTAAAGCATGAGATAGGGTTGAAGTAGCACTGGTGGTAACGGATCTGTCGTTTCTTATGGTTTTCATAACCGGACAGTTGTGCCGAAGCCAATTGACCCAAGTTTGATGTGATTCTTTGTTTAGGGCCTATAAGAGCACCTAATCTGTCAATTTTGTCCAAATATATCGCCTGATTTGACAGTGGATTGTAATCAGTTAAGACATCCTCTTCCTATCAATCCGTTAAACATATTAATCAAAAATTTATTTTCAATTAAAAGCAAAAAATATAACAAAATTGTATTTTTAGATGACATTTGAGTCAAGGATTTGAATTTATAATAACTTTGAGACCAAATGTCAGTCAATCAAAATGTATTGAGTTTTCAATCAAAATGTTGAACAAAATGTAAATAAATTTATTTCAAACTATAAATCAAATATACACTCATCTGAATACCAGTCTGGTATTACCAGGCTTATTTCAAATATTTAATATTTAATGATCCTTTGATTATATTTTAGAGATATTGTACACAAAATAACTATTAAAAAGAAGTTTTGATATTTTAATGATTTTATTATTCAAAAAGATTTAATGAAATGAAAATTAAATTATAAATAATTACAAAAATATTTTGGTATTCAAACAAAAAATATGAAATAAATAGCAAATAATAACTCTCTCTTAAAATACAAGTAAATTATAATATTTCTTATGTATTATTGAATTTAATAACTGATCCGTATTTCTAACTTCATTTCAATTATTCTAAAAAGTCCTTGGTCATTGTTAGTAAATAAGATTTGAGTTAAACTGAATTAATTTGAGATAAAAGCTGAAAACAATATACAAAACAATTATTGAATTAATTACTTAAAGATTATAAAATTGATTAAATATTGAAAGATTTGTTGTTTTGACACAAATCCTGATTTAACAACAAATATATTCATCGAAAGTATAAATTGATTTTTAAATTGAAACTATATTTCACTTATACTTACATTTGGTTCTTGTAATGTAAGCGATATTTTTCTGCCGTCGTTGACATCACTTCCTATATTTGTGGCGTTTATAACAAACATCACAAATGAAATAACGGCGGTTAGAATCGATAACTTTATTGCGGAAAATGCCATTCCTTTCAATGTTTTGTAAAAAGATAATAATATTCATTAAAAAATTTTGTCAAAAACACAAATGAAAGCAAACATTCAATGATTTAACAAATAATTGGGTTTTAATTCAATGTTCAATAACTTCATAAAAATTATTTCTTAAAGCAAATCAAATCTATTCATCAGTTCTTTCATTGCTTTTATTGTTTTAATTCAATATCTAATCAATTATTTAAATATTTTCTTTGATTTATATTAACTTCTCTCAGAGTTTAATATAAAAAACTCAAAGTTATAAATCCGGGGTATTTCTAAAGTGTGCAGTACATTGCTCATTTTATTCATTTATTCAATGTGTGTCTCGATTTGCCTTGTTCAATTTGGTTAAATTTATTTTGTATAAAACCTCTAATAAAGTTGTTTAAAATACAAATAAAACAATGTTTTCATAAAATATATATAATTTTGAAATCATATAAAATTCAAACAAAATTTTAATATTAATCTGAAATCAAATTTAAAATTTATTGAAAGCTTGATTATGAGTATGAACTAAGGATAGGAGGGTCAACAGCACTGGGAATGAGATACCCGATGAGAGCATAACTCAATCAAATACTATATACAATGGCCTATAAGTTATATTTTAGCTTATATTGCAGGTAATAATATCCGGTTTGAAAGAGTAGTGAAGCAAGTACAATAAACTTTTGATTGATAGGAGGTTTAGTACAAGAATTTCTAAGCCTTTCAACTCTTCCCTTTCACTTGAATTTTTGGCGAAAGGTATTCTTTAAAATGAGAATCAATTGAAAGTTTTAAAATTTAAAAAATTATAAATGTTTTCATAATTTTTTAAAACTAAATGTAATTTTTGATAAAACTTTTCAAAATTTTAATTTTGAGTTTAATTTAATGACAAAATAATCTATAATTTACAACATATTCTCTATTTTCCCGGAAATGTATAAAAGTTTTAAAATCGATACAAAGTTATGATTGAGTTATGACTTTCAAACAAATATTTTTAAACAAATCAATGAATTAAATGATTATTTTATTATTTTTTAATAATTTGATTGAAATATTAATTTAATTATATTTTAATAAAATTTAATTTCAAAAAGTCTGTTATTCACAACAATAAAAAAACTATCCCTGGATTAAACCAAACACTAATTTTTTATGCCTTTAGTTCTAAAACAAATCAAAATTCAAATCCTTTTAAAATTTAAAAGAAATAAAAATTTAATAAAATATTTTGAATTAAAAAAAATAACATTAAAAACAAATCTTTCGTAAAATTGAATAAACATTGAAATGATAACTGAAATGACTTTATTTTATAAAGAAATGGAAAGTTAGAAAAGTGTTATAAAAGTGTTACATAACTAATGAATAATACAAACAAACCTTTAATGTGTTGCCAAACCAGACAATCAAAACTATATTTAATATTCAAATGTTTCAGAATATTTTTTCCACCTCTGAAGTGATGTTGAGTTTATACTTATATATACGGCACTGGCATTAGTTTTGGGTGATTTGGTTGGTTGAGACCACATCATGACGTTCTCATCCAATATCAACCCTTGAGATATAATAATTAAAGACAACCTGTCCCTCCCGTCCCTGTCCTGACGTCGGCGCAAATTCTTATTTGTTAATTCGGATCAAAATATAATGTAAATAATAAAACCCTTTCATATGTTTTCAATGTTTTATTTCATTTTCAATTCAAACAAAATTAAATAAATTCACAAAAAAATCAAATCTTTTAATAAGATTTCCCAAAATTTGTTTGAAATGATAATTGGATTCAAAAAATATTTTCAATAAATTTTTAAAAAATAGTTAAACACTAAAACAAATCAATATTATTTACAAATTGAGTAAAATTATTGTCAAATGAAATGAAATAATAAAAGTAAAGATATTTTGTAAAATGAATTGTTGTTTAGGAAACAGACATATAAGAGGAATGGTAGCTGTGATAAGGGATGCAAATTAATTACTTCTTACACATATTGAATAAGTTTTGCGTATATACTCTGTACTTCTCTTGACATCCATGGGTTGGTATGAGATTATAAGATAATAAATCTAAACTCAATTGAGTGCTGTCTTTACAATAATTAGTTGAATCTATACAAGCCTTCAATAACTTTTGCCAAAAGCTATGATTTCAACAAATATTGATAGAAATGAGAAATCATTGCATTGTTTGTAGAATTTATAAACTTTTTAATACATGACTAAACATATTGTCTATGAATTCAAACATTTGTTTATATTTTGTTTTAATAATTAATTATTTATTGGTTTCAAAACAATCAAAATATTATTTGATTTTTCTATAATTTCTAAGAATTTGTCCCAATTTTTATCAAATTTTATGTTGAGGTCAAGGAAATGAATAATTAATTTGAATGATACCTATGCAACACAGGCAGTGCAGCACAGGCTGTGCTCCCAATTAAGCCTTTGTCTCAATTTATTCAATAATTGTTTTTTCTATAATTTATAAATATTTTATTTTAACATAAGTTTATTTCAATTTCTTTTAAGTTTGCTATAAATGAGTGGTGAAAGTGAAGAGAGGCTACACTCTGTCTACAGTATGTCTATACCTGTAACTGCATATAAAGGGTCAAACTTTTGTTCACAAAACAAATGAAATTTGAATTTAAAGTAATTTTCTGACAATTATTTCACTTAATTATAAATTATTTATAGTATTTTTGCCTTCAATTTGAATTGAAATTGAATTTGGGTTTTGTTTTGTTAATTTAAAGCACAGTTGTGTTGGAGTTATACATACAAACAGTGCTTCCCTTTTGAGCCACAATTCATTCAATTATTCATTAATTTCTATTGTTTTCATGTATTTTGTATAAAAGTTGTAAATATCTGTCAATAAATAAGAAAATGATTAAAAAATATTTATTTTATTGATATTTTAAAAATATTTTTTGTGTTATATAATTGAAATTTTTAATAATAAACTTGATCAATTTTTAAAAATATTTTATGCTCTGATCCCGGAATCACTAAGAAGTACAGGTTTTTGATATTCATTTGAGATTATCATGGATTAAGTGATTTAGAGTTAATTTAATGAAAAGATATTTAGACTCAGAACCGTTAAACTGATCACTGAATCACTGGATTAGCTTTTATTGTCATTTCTATGAAGTTCTTGTAATTTATTTGATTTTTAGTTATGATAAACGGTTTTAATTGTATTTTATATAACAAACTATAAGTCAATAATCCATTCATTAAGTCATATATTTGTATATAAAAGTCAATTACTTTTATTATCTCTGGATTTGATGTCAAAAATCATTGAATTATAATTTATAACTAAATTCCTGACCTTTTTATGAATTTTTCTCAAACATGTCAAAAGTTTTATCGTTAAACACACGAATTAATTTTATAAGAGATGATTCAAATTTCCGACAATTTTGATGAATATTAGAAAAGAAATTATCAGTGAATTTGTAAATATTTTATATGAAATGTGCAAATGTTTGCAACAATTATTGACAAATCATTAATTAAATATTTGGTATTATCTAAAAACAAAAATAAAAGCAGATATTGATTGCGGTCTTTGAAACAAATAATTATTTATAGCATTCAATGCTTATTAAAATATTTTACATAAATTTAATTACAAATATTTGAAATTTAGTTTCAATTAATGTTTTATTATTTTCATTGCATTTAAATGTTTTCATATTTTAAGGAATTTTTATAAATATTTTTATTTTTATTGAAATTCTTTACATTCAGTGATCGACAGAACTCGCGTTCAGTAGTGAGTGAGCGCGAGCGTCAACCGAGTGTTTAAAAATTATTATTTTACAATAGTTTTGTAATATAATGTCAAATATCTTTAATTTTATTGTTTTTCCTTGATAAAATTCTAATATAACAGCATAATATTCTACACAATAAAATACCTTGAATATTTCATCATTTTTAAAAAACTAGTTCCTTCACTGTTTATATTTATTATACTGTTAAATGATTATGAAATAAAATAACCTTGTTGTTATGCTTTCAGCAATTATATAATTCATATAAGCCACGACTGAGAGGAATTAGTGGAAGTGGTCTATTCTGTGGGTATAAATCAAGATAAGACAAGGTTTGGTCTAGTTTACAAAGACATCATTAAAGTACACAACAATACTGTAAAACACACTTTTAGATTCAACAGTCAATTGAATTCACAGAATTGAGAACAATTTTCCATAGTACCATGATAAAATACTTTTCGACAGTGTATTTATAGCTTGCCTTAGAATACACCATTACCTTCATTACTGGCCAGGTCAGTTTGTCTGATATTTAAATAACAAAATATTTTGTAAAAAAAAATTGAAAACAACTGAAAGATTAAAGATTTTCTTAAATTAAAACTTTTATTCAAAAATATTATCAAAACATTAATTAAATTCTTGTTTTGACCGGAATTTAGGGTCAATTCAATGAAATCCATCAAAAAATTGTTTTATATTTAATAAATGATTTTTATTTTTATTTCATTTAAAAACAAATAAAATAAAACTTTTATTCAAATAATTGTTTAAACAATAAATAAAATAAATTAATATTAAAAACAAATTTAAAGTATTTTTTCATTTAATTTTAGACTTATTTTCATTAATACCCCTATTATTCCACAAACCAATCAAAATCAAGAGATGAACGATATGTAAGACAGTACTACTAAGTTGAGTGCTCGGGTATGTATTCCAGCACATCTCTATGAGTCCCAAAAGACAGAGTCTATTTGAACAAACATTAAATTAGTTATTGCGGACAAAAGGATATCAAACGCATTGGCGGTCACTCTTTGTCTGGCATTTATCGCAAACAACTCATAACTCACTTAGTTTTTGGTGCATATCTTGTACTCCATAGAAGGAAAGGTAGGGAATGGAAATACCACACATAGAACTGGTAATGAAGGGAACGGGAGAATGCAATCCCTATAAAGTTCGCTGTGAATAGAGTTAACAATATTTCTGTGAACAGAGTTAAGGAATGGCTGTTAAGAGTAATATTAAGAGTAATACTGAAATAGAGTTTAGTTTTATATCAAATCAAAGGATACTATCGTTGGAGAAGACATTAGAAGTGATTTTCATCGACGGAAACCACTCTTTGTATTGAAGACACCTATTGTTCAATACATTTCAATTAACATTAAATGCATTTTCAATTCAATTGTTTTTAGTTTTAATTCATTTACCGTTTCTTAAAGAATAACAAAATTGTTATCAAATGAAGTGATAATAGACTCAAATGAAAGGCTTTGCTAACAAACACACTGTTGGGGACAAACCGCCAGTTGACTGTCCACTTGTGTATAAATATTCGACCAAGATTAAATGAGTTTAAGATATAGGACGTGGGATGAGTCGCCAGAAATGGTAAACCTATTATCAACTTAAGGGGAAATCAAATTAGTTTTAATTCAAACGACAATTGAATTACAATTTTGTTATAATTTTATGTCTTTTTAGAAAACATTTCCAAAATATTTCTAAAAAAATAATTTTCAATAAAAATGTTTAAAATTTTAATAAATTTAAAGAAAATATAAAAAATTTTGATAAAGAGTTGAAAAGAGCTGACAATTACCTGAACTAAAGCACAAATCGCAAGATTTTTGACAACATTTCGTTTAGTATTTGTTTCTAACAGTAAGAGCAGAACCGCCGGTGCGAACAGCAATACATTCATTTTGACCGACACTCCAAGACTGACATATTTGGCAAATGAGAAAACATTTGCTTAACTATTGTATGAGTTCATCAAAAGTGCTGTAATTTTAGTGAACAATGAGTACAAACCTATAGAAAAGTGAACCCAAACTCCACTTCCGATCGATGAAGAAGTTGACCGAAATGTAGAGCAAAGCCATTGCTATCGTGTCGTTAAACAGTCGGAGAATATATATCGAGTGTATTCTATAGGACGTCAAACACATCACTACAAAGGCATAGGGAGGCAACTGAGAGCACCGGTAGGACATCAAACAAATCAATTAATATTACATAAAAGGGTTGGGATTTTGGGCTTAAATTCAATTTCATTATAAAACTTCTGTAACACTCGTCTCATATTTGATATACAAGTCGTCATAAAATGTGTCGGAATGTGAACAGCAATCAAAAGTCTAATCATTGACGAGTCGTTAAGGGGTATATCAATAGGTATACAGTAAGGGGTATATCAATATGTATACAGTAAGGGGTATATCAATAGGTATACAGTAAGGGGTATATCAATAGGTATACAGTAAGGGGTATTGGATTTAAATTATGTCTTACCGTTGAGTTTGTCTTCAGATAGATCCGGAAAACGGCGTATAAAGTGATTAAATAAATGAAAGCAAACATGTATTGAGCGCTCAATATATTTGTGCCCCTATTTGTCAGGTAATAGAGCAAGGTGAATATATACAGGTGTCCGGCCGGGTATACAATAGGACCGGTGGACCCATTGATGGCCTGGTAGTCAAGAGTGCCGTTGAGGAAGCACTGGACCTGTTGTGCATACGTCGACCAATCAATCTCTGTGTCTGTCATTCAAATGATTAGTAATTGAAATACAATTCAAACTTAACTCACATTTAATTGAATTAATAATAAAGACATTAATAATGACTTCAAAACCAAACAAACAAATCATTGAAGTCTTCGTCAACTGTGGATCAAATAACACCTCAAGAGTTAGACATCTGTTTCTCACAAAACCCAACAAATCATTGAAATATCTTTTAAAAGACTTTTTTGTTTTCATTGTTTTGTTAACTAAACGTCTATTCAATTGACTCATAGTTTGGCTTAAATTAAAATCAATTAAATGTTAAACAAAACTAAATTCATATGAAATGTGAAAAACAATGCTTTCTCTCAACAGATGTTCAAAATCAGCACAAATTGAGCGCAAGTTTTGACTATATTTTCAGTTAAGTATAGATCTGCACAACACTTGGGCTCAGAATCTCAACTTCAGATTAAGCACTGTATATATCACCAGTGATTGACCCAACTGTCCGTTTTGGCCATACATGTGGTTTCCTGTATATAATGCGTGTAAATGTGTTCAACAATTAAATAGTTTTAATATTTTATTGAATTTTATTAAAAAAGTTTAAATTTTTTTGAATAATATGACAGAAATTATAATTAATATCTCAGTAAAGGCCGGACAGACACTGAAGAGAGAGAATATCCACCAAAAGAGAGAACAATCCCAAACATCGGTAATAAAATAGGACAGACATATGCAGGACATGCTGTGAGTTATGAGCGCTTTAATGATAATTAATATTCAAAACAATTAAACCAAAAGTTATGCAAAAAAAATCACGATTTCTTAAAAATACGATAAAAACTCACAAAATAACGACTGATTTGGAAATAACATTGAAATTCCGCTCAAAAAGCCGGAAAACTCTACAAATAATAAGACGAGAGAAAGAGATAATCCAATGATTAATCTGTTTTGAGATTAAGTTAAACAAAATTAGAATATATTTAAAAAGTATTAAATATTTACTCAATATTTTTGGACTTATAATCACTCGACGAAGAATCCGAAGAATCGATACAAGCCTTCACTGAATCGTCCTTTCATTGCATTGAGAAATAAATTCATATTAAATACAGATTTGATTTAACGGGGAATAGATTAAGGGAAGGATAGCCTATCATAATATATCCTTGTCTAATGCCCTATCTCTGCTTTTACTGTTACAATTGGCCAATCACCAAATGGCCCGGACCTGTTACCAACTGACCAGCATAAGCACCAAATGTTGATTATATCTAATACCCAAAGAGTTGTCTTATTTAAAGACATCTTAAATCAGAAATCATTTAATTTTTCAATTGATTTGACTTCAAATGCAAACTCTGTTCACAAGACAAGTGAAGAATATTCTGCACTATATTACTGCAAGAATACAAGAGATATGTGATATAGAACTCACTCTTTCCCACAGAAGAAGAAGCAGAAGAACTAAGTGTCCGGTCATTACCACAAACCTAATGGCAATTAATTGATTGTTTTTCATTGCAATTAATAATTAGTTAAACAAAAACGCAATCAATGTTTGAATGTTTGAAAGTTTTGAATCATTAGAGATATCATAGCAACCAATGGTTACCAATGACTGACTGAACGATTGAATGAATGCCTGAATTGAGGCAAAAGTCGTTACTTCTGTGAAACACTCAACACTTGATAAACATTTATTAAATGAAAGGCATTTGAAGTACAACTCATTGAACGCTGTTTTCATTGCTTTGTATTTGAGGTTCACTTCAATCTCACTCTTCGTTGAACTGTTGAACACGTGTTCAGACATTCAAATAAACATTAAATTTGTTTATTTGACCACAAAATCAAAGTAAGAATTTGTCGATCACTTAATTGATCCCAATTTACGGTCAGTTATATTAAGTTAAATGCAATTACAGATGAATTTAGTGACCATTTCAGTGGTTTTCGTCACTATATTTGCCGGTGTTTTGAGTGCGGTCTCAAACCCGACCTCTTTTGTAGACCAGTCAGACGTGGATCGCATGAAGAGTTTGGTTCAGTTGTCATCTCCGGTGTCATCCAATTCATTGTCAAACATCTATTACTCACTTCTTAGTCAATCATTATTGTCTCAAACCATCGCTGACTCAACCAATATCTGTAATCATCTGAAGTCACAGACAAACCCAACACTTGAAGACATCTTTTACATCACTTCCAGCGCTAAACTCATTCCTAACTGTCAGGTAATAAACACTTTTGTCTTCGCCTCTGAGGAATAGGTTATTGCAAGAGGTCTTCGGTTTTCTTACCGGATATTCAGTCCTTTTATACCTTATATCTGAAAACAACCGAAAAAGTAATGTTTGTATGAAATCCTATATTATGTTAGACTTAATGGCAATAATGTGTGGAAAATACAAAAACAACTCATTTTTCAATTGATTATCATTTTGTTCAACACTTAGATAACTGGCGCTCCGTTTGTGTCCAAACTTGAGGCCAACATCAAAGAAGATTCAGCGGTTGTAGACATCTATCGTTCGGCCATTTCTTTGTTGAATTTGGGCAAAACTATTGACCCAAAGGTCGGCAAAGTATTGTCAACCGCTCTCAAGAAAGATGAGTCGCTTCTTAATAATGGTTTGGCGTTTCAATTGGCGGCAAAACTGTCCAAACCGGAGGACAGGAATGTATTTGTTGAGAAGATCGGTGACGTCATTGTTCAGGCCGATGAAGTGGACGGCAGGTTCTTACAGGTGACCAACGGTTTTATGTTTGTTTTCTATTCATTATTAATAAACCGACCATTAGTTTGAAGGCGGACTCGGAATCACTGCGAGTATTATCTCTGGTGTCTATCAATTGGCCACTGCTAGCAGTAAACCGGTTGGGCTAACAAACGTATGTATAGCACAGGTATTACGGTATATGGTATTGATAGCTATATCTGTGGCCAAATAGGATCAGGCATTAAAGTTTGCCAATTATTTTCTGTCCCGAAAATACGTTTTGACTCCAAAAGGCATTTCAGAATTGCTTGAAGTCTTGAAACTCTACACAACAAACAAATATCACATTCCAGTCGTTATCACAAACTACGGGTCGAGTGCTCTCTCACCGACCAATTCAGTACTTACTGTAAGAATCACTAATGTTTTGGGCGCTTCTTTGGGTGCACTTACTGTTACAGCTGACTCAGCGGTTAGAGTAGAGGACAAGAAAGTGGTTTTGACTAAAAAGAGTTTACAACCGGTTCAGGGGGACAGGTATTACGTTTACACTCATATGAGTTGAATTGTTTTATAATTAAAATCCATTCAATAGTAAACTATTTTCAATCAATTTTTTGGAATCAAAACCATTGAGAGGTTTATACGACATATCCGTTAGTGCCGTTCCCACTAAACCCGATCCCCGACTCATTGGAAACACAGCCGTTCAGATAAAAGCTATTGTTTTGACACAAGTGTCTGTCGTTAACGCAGAAGTGATTGTTGCGGACAGGGATACGGGAGGCAGTGGTGCCATAACTAAGTATGAAATCTTTTCTCCCTTTACTTGTCTACCATTAAACCGGTTTCACCCACGGGTTTGTCTATCAGTCCAATCCCGTTCCCAATCAGCCGGTATAGGGATAGACATGAAATGATTTAATTAACAATTATTTGAAAGTTAACTAAATTTTGGGTCATTTCTAACATTTCTACTGCATTTCAGACTCCAATACCCGACTGCGCTCTCACAACCATTGGAAGCCGACTCTCAACAAAGACTTGTCATTAAATTTCAATTAAAAGACAAAATAGTCGGCGATTTAATGACAGCGCACCAGACGTTCATTCAATTGCGAAATGTTAAGACCAAACAGGAGATAGTTTTCATCGCAGAACCCGATTCTGCACTCAATTATAAAATGGATTTGAATTTGCAAACAAAGGCCAAAGACTTGAATCATTTGAACGGTTTATATGAGATGTTATTAATAATCGGTGATTCAGTCGTCTCTAATCCAATCCAATGGAAGATCGGATCAATTAAATTACAACTCTCTCAACAAACACCTGAGCCGTCGACGCCTACTCTCTCTCAATATTCTCCAAAACCAGAGATTAAACACTTGTTTAGAGTACAAGAGAAACTGCCGGCGCTTGTAGTGTCTAATGCGTTCTCGGTTCTGGCACTGGTGCCTATTGTGATACTGTTAGGACTGGTATGTAATTTATATTTAATTTTGCAAAATGTTTGATCCAATGCTTCGTTGGAATCGTTTAAACGATAATTGAATGCATTCTTCCATAGCATTGGGAAAGTAGTTATTGGCATAAATATAGTTGATATTTGACTCCAAGTGCTTATATTTGAGAGCATTTGCCGTACATTTCGTTATTAATTAATTTTAATATCCATTTCAGTGGTTGAAGATTGGGATCAACTTCTCCGGCTTTCCCTTCACTCTGTCAGCGCTGGTATTCCACACAGGATTGGGTCTTATATTCGCACTCTATGTATGTTTTTTCATTAAACTAAATATGTTTCAAACGTGCAAATACTTGACGGGTTTGGGTGTCATTACCTTCCTTTCCGGTCATTCACTACTGAAAAGACTCGCAAATATCAGCAAAAAGTGATTCAATTATTAAATATTTTCTAAAATTCTATTAATTTTAAACAATTTTTAAGTTATTTTCAATAAAAACACAAAAAGTTATAAAAATTTTATTTTATTTTCATTTCATTAATGACTTAATGTTTGGCCACATCTCTGGCCTTTACATGAAGTCTGAGAGAGTCATTGCACCCTTAGGTGCCGAATGAGAGAAGTCGTCATCCATGTCGTCCCGGTCTCGTCCTCTTCCGCGTCCTCCTCTCCCGCCTCTACCCCTTCCTCTTCCACGACCTCTCCCTCTTGAAGAGCCTCCTCTTCCACGACTCCTTTGTGAGTCTGTCTGATAGTAATTATTGGATCGGTTGTTGTGGTCGGAGTTGTTTCGCGAAGAAGTGGTGAAATTGGTTTGAAGTCTACTCATCGCCTGAACCAGTGATGAGAACTCTCCCGAACAAAACCAACAGCCGTTGAATTGAAGTGAACCGTCCTTTAGTCGCGATTTATCCGATTTGTATTCAATTGAACACAATTTTCGGTTACATTTTGGACACAACTCCCTCTCAATCGATACCTTTTGCGCGTCTTTGAAGGCAGACATCGAGAAATTGCATTCATTGCAGCCTACCTTCCACGACGGAGGACCTGATCCCGGGTCTAATACTAGAACACCATTCCTATTAGACTGTCTGCAATGATCGCAATCCACTAATGAGTTGGAAGGCATTGAATGTTTGCACTCGACGTTTGGACATTGATTACAACCCATAGACTTCGGCATCGACTCAAAGGGTGGGTTATTATAACAGTTGACGCAAAACACAAAACTCTTATCCGAATAACCGGTTTTGTAAAAGTAAAGTAACTCAAAGTCATCGACAGGACATCGGAGTTCCCGATAGGTCTTAATGTTTCCGTTTTGTGGTATAGAATACGTCTCATCACAGGTACTACAGAATACTCGCTGAGGTTTGGCCACAATTAGCTTCAAATAACGCCGACATTTACCGCATCTGAAGATGAATTGGTGTTCAATAGTAATGAAAAGAGATTTTGAATAATACCTTGAAATAGGTTTTCCCGATTCGGCCAATGAGGAGAAGGAG
>JAQGAT010000110.1:0-59302 GCA_034687845.1 Pantelozetes paolii | reverse complement strand
CAATAACATCAACTTATGGATACCATCAACCAAATCGCTTAACCCAAACCTGTTCACCTTAAACATATCGTACTGTATTGATATCAATTTAGAGAAGTTTTGTGAAATACAGAACATATATATAAATAGCTGAATAAATACAGTGATATATACCTGTGCTCACTGGTTGTGCTAACTTTCCATGTCGTTAGTAATCAATATTTATTTTATAACAAATTTAACGATCCATTAGTGTTCAGGAATTACATGGTTTAGATTTTCTAAAAGCGGAAATTATGACCTGTACCCATTGAAATCTAGGCACAGGTCTACCAATATTTCCACTGAATTTGTTCAAGGTACTGTCAGCTCTGAATAATGGGAACTCTGCAATAGTTTGTTATACATTCAGTAACATTTCAAATGTCTAAATGAATTGCAATTTAATATCAAGTAATTTAAAAGTCAATCAAAACAGAGATTAAAGGCTTTCTTGTTATCAATCGATACATAAATACCAAATAGTTTTGTAAGAAATATAAAAACAACACAAAAATGAAAAAATAATTCATTTATGCATTCATTCAGTAAAACATGAATTCAAGTAATGAGTGCCCAAACCCGGACTCAAAGCAAACCGAAGAGGAGTTAAGACAATCAATTCGTGAACATTACGCTAAAGTGGTTACAAGTGTTAACACCGGTTCCGCTCAGTGTTGCGGCCCTTCCGGTGCCTCCTATGCACCCAATACTGACGAAGACTATGCCTTTAAGTTAGGATATACTCAACAGGACTTATCAGAAGTGCCTGAGAGGACAAACCTGGGCCTGGGATGCGGTAATCCTATTGCGTTCGCTAACTTACAAATTGGGGAAACTGTGCTGGACTTGGGTTCGGGCACTGGTTTTGATGCAATCATCGCCGCCCGTATTGTTGGCCCCACTGGTGGTGTTATAGGAGTGGATATGACCCCAGAAATGGTGTCAAAGGCCAGACGTAATGCACTTAAGTCTGGACACAAGAACGTTGAGTTCCGTTTGAGTGCTGTAGAAGACATGCCAATCGATAACAACTCCATTGATGTCATTATCTCTAATCGTGTCATCAGTTTAGTCCCAAATAAGGCTAAGGTTTTTGCTGAATGTTATCGTGTGTTGCATTCGGGCGGAAGGCTTGCCATTACAGATGTGGTCACTAATGAGGAATTGCCTGACAGTGTGCGCACAGATCTGGCCCTTCACTCTGGATGTCTGGTCGGTGCGGCACTTATCAGTGATTTGGAAAAGGTTTTAAAGAGATGTCGTTTTATTGACATTAAAATCACACCAATAGAGGAAAGTCGGGAATTCATTAAGGATTGGGCGCCGGGTATGAGACTCGAAGAGTTTGTTGTCTCCGCTCTTATTGAAGCGAAAAAGCGTTGAAAATTGGTTTTTATTTTGTGTTTTGTTATCATTTACTCATAAAATCATTGCTATATTCAAGAAATTTAAAAAATTTTGATTAATTGAAAAATTATTAAAATTTAAACATTAATTGAATTTTTAAACAACAAATTATATTAACTTTTACTACAATTGATAATAAAATAAGTTATCAATACTTGAAAACTTCACACAAGAGATAAAATACTTAAATACTAACCACACCTTTGATTCAATGGCTTTGAATATAAGAATCAAATATTTTGTAACAATTTTTAATCAAATAAATGCAAAATGTTTTCAACGATTCAAAAGAGTTTATGTTTTTTGAATCAGAAAAATAAGTAAAAAATGATTTTATGTCGAAATATTAGTAAATTCATAGATTTTCAAATGACCTTTCATTTCCTTTTTACAGATAATCAAGGTAGCTTAATAAAAAGTGATATCAAAGTTACAACAATTCAAACCTTGAATCTATGGTAAGATTCCTAAACCTCTGAACAGTTAGATATCAATAGTCAACACAAATGAACTATTTTTATACATATTTTATTCAATTCATGAATTTTTTTACATAAAAAAGTTAATACAAAATATTTAATATACAATACATTTGAATATAAAAAACACTTAAACCAAAGACAAAACAGTTTTATCACAAGATTTACATAAATCTAATACTAATTACAAAAATATTTGATAATATAGTGATCGATAACACAAACAATAATTTATAACTTATTTCAATTGAAGATAAATTTCTAAAAGTTTTTTTTCATTTTTTCATTTTATGTCTAATTATATAAAACTATATATTTTTTCATTGAAAACATTTTTGACTTAATGTTAAAACTGTTTGAAAACATAGGAAAAGACTACAAAATAGATGTCTTTAATAACAGATAATCCAATATTAAGTGTATTTTTGTTTGAAATTAAACACAAGTTTATAATAATTTTGAATTTCAGGGGGTTTTGCAATGATTTCAATACTTTTGAGCAAAAAATGCTTTTAATTTTATTTACGTTCGGAAGGCTTGAGGTAAGAATGAACTGATAGTACGGGCCGGCGATAATCGCCCCTTCGCTGCCACTGGTGCTGATGACTCACTCTTCACCGGGTCTACTGCTGATGGCTCGCCCTTTACCTGTTCTATGCGGGTCTCAGACTTGTCATTGTAGTCACACCTCGGGGCCTGTGGAGCACGACTTTCCTCCGCCGGATCTTCTTCTCTTTGGGCAAAGGATTCGTATGTCTGTTGATCTGCCGGTTCATAGGACTGGGGTTCAAATGATTGTTGTCTTTGTAGTGAAAGAAATTGTGAAATGGATGGCAGGGGAGGGTATTGTACAGTTTGTTGGGCCGGAGGTTCGGTAACTAAAATATTATTTATATTTAAATCTATTTATAAATCAATAAATTTGATGACAAATACCTCGCGATTCAGTGAACTGTTGGTCCGGAAAGTCGTTTCCCTTTTCCTGAGAGATCACTCGTGTCTCTTGTTTAGGCGCCGACAGTATCTGTTGGTTATCTCTGTGCTGTAAGACCACACTATAACCTCGGTTAGGCTGTTGTGGGATATATGAAGTATCGCGAGACGGCAACAGAGATATTCCGGGACCGGTAGGCAGAGGATTGTATGTGATCTGTGGTTGGATTTGTTGAACGGGTTGTATATAATCGAAATATTGTTGAGGGGTTTGATATATAAGGTTATTTAAGGGGGGATTGTATGACACAAAGTTGTGGACGGGTTGAGGCTGTGGTGCTATTCTGGGGTAGAAGTTAGCAAATTGTTGCGTGAATTGTGGTTCAAATGCATTCACACGGATATTCGCCGATCCAAGGATTGGGGACAGGGGTTGAAATTTATTGTTCCAGGTTCTGGGTATTGATTTTATTTGTGCCGGTGCTGTTGGGGCCGACACTTCATTTCGTTGGACTTCTAAACAAGTTATAAAACAATTAATTTTATATTAAAAACATTTTTAGACAAACCTTGAATTGAATTCGGAATTTCGCCTCTGATTTGAGTGATTGGTTGGAAACTTAGGGGTCCCTGTGCTGAGTGATAGGTTTGGGTCAGTATTGGGTTATATGTGCCGACGGGTCGGTTAATAGGTCTAATCCAAGCAGAATCCACGACTCGTTGAGTATTCCAAGACTGTTGTGGTGGTGGCAGCAGAGATGGTCCGCCCTTTACGGGTGCGCTCTGAAGAGGTAGTTCCTCGTCGTCCACACTCTTCTGTTGAATCACTTCCGAGGGTTCGCTTTCATAGGTTTGCGATATCTTTGAGTCTTCAGGGCTTTGCTCTATGCGTTGAGATATCTGTGAATCGTCTGGTGTTTGCTCTACGCGATCAGAAGCCGAGGCCACAGGTGATTGTGTTGGTGCGGGAAAGGATGGTTTAGGAAAGGCTGCTGAGGAAAGTGCTGGGGTAAACTTCTGAAAGAATCTACCTTGAGGAGGCCTCCCGTAGGTTATAGGCCTATTGTTAGGCGCATATGTGAGCACTGTTTCTGAAGGAGATGGTGAATGGTCAATGCTCACATCTGCCGGTGCTCTGCCATTGAGACCCTCTTCATTGGATATGATGTTTGCCTTCAGAGATGCAAATAATGAATTGTTTTGAATATTAATTACATTTTTATGTGTTTTTAATTAAAATTTTATTTTTATTAAAGATTTTATTTACGATTATTTTTTAAGCACATATGAATCACAACTAAAACCCCCTTAGCTTTAACACCCTTTTCCGTCTGTAGTGAATGAAGTCAATGACAAACTCATTCATAGTCTCTTGGATTTCAATAGAAATTTGTTTTCAAATGGCTTTGAAATTGAAAACTATTTTCGCTTTTATAGTGAAATCTACTGAAGATTTAATGTCATTTGTATTACTCTGTGATTACAAGAGAAAACAAAATAACATTTGAAATAAAGATTTATTTAAACATTTAAGTCAAGGATTTTATCTTCACTTTAGGAAAAGGTTTCCGTTTTTGTGATATATTGTGAATAAAATTTAATATTAATTTGAAATTAAAACCAAAACTGATTTTATCTCTCAATGTATTCATTAACTAATGAAAAGAGTTATTAATATTTTATTATAAACTTAAAACTCATACAAAAACAAAATACAGTATATATTTTGTTCATCTGATAAAGAGATTGAAATCATTTAATTGATTTAATTTAATGGACAGTTAGATCTGAAAGTAAACACTTATTTATTAAAAACCTTTTATATCTTAAAATCTAAACTAAATTTAAGTTTTAAAATCCAGTGTTTGTCCAAAACCTCACGAAAAATAAATTAAATGAATAATAAAATGCAATAAAACTTATAATTTTAACCCAATTTTGATATTTAAGGCAAAACTTCAATAGAAAATAGCGTTTAAATCAAGTTTTGAATTACATTTACAATCAATTGATGCCTAAAATGCCTTTTTGTCTGATTTTGTATGAATTGAAACTAAAAATAATTGACAAATGATTTGTGAACTTAAACAACAAAAATGTTTATTCAATGCAAAACCTATGCCAAACAGTTATCATTTGATTTGAGATTTAGTTAAAAATAAAACTATTTTTACTTTTAATACAAATTAAAAACTTTTAAAAACATTTAAAAACTGAATAAATATTTTGAAAAATAAAAACTTCTGTAAAATATACTGGCATTCAGTGAACCAAATAGTTTCGTATATGATATAATGACTTTTATTGCTGTCAATCACATCAATGTTTAGATAAATAAAAGTTTTCAAAATTCATTACAAAAATTGTTTTCAATTCTTATATCAAATCTCATGTTTTAAACTCATTATAGTTTAAGTGAAAACTCATTTTAAAACAAAATATAAAATAATAACTAATGAAATGAGTTTTTGACAATAATTTAAACGAAATCATTTGAAATGACATTTTCCCTATTAAATAAAAGATTTATAATTTCCCCTTAAATATCAATACATTATTCAGAAGTTATAATAAATTGTTTTTTAATTTCAATTTTGTTTTTTACGAAAAGCTTTCAATTTTCGCAATTCTTTTCGCTTAAGAATTGAATATAAACTATAGTTTTAACACAAAATTAAGTTTTAATTTGTTTTTAGGAATAAATTATTTTTTACTTTGAATTAATTAAAAGAAGATTTCGTTTCACTTAAGCTTTAGAAACAAATTATAAAATGAAATGTAATATAAATTTCACTCAATTTTTGTAACTTTTTATCTCAAAAATGCTTTTCAGTTATTTTATACACTCTTTATCTATGATTAGGGGAAAAAAGTTCAGCACAAAAAAAATTGAAACTAATTTTTAGGTTATTTTCATTGAATTGTTTTCAAACAACTCATCTGTAATTCATGTCATTCATTGAGATTATGGATTTGTTTCAAAACAAAATTCATTCAAATAATTGATTTTTCGGCAAAAAGTTTCTCAAAACAAAAATAATTAATCACTTTATGAGAAGTGAAGGCATTATTAGTTCAAAAAACTTTTGACTTAAATTCAATTCAATTCAATATTTTTGTGCAATTATTTGCTAAAACTTTAACACAATTAGAGTTCAGTTATTAAACTAAATAACAATCTCTTTATAAATATAACTAATTTAAAGCACAGTTACCTTAAAGCCATCCTTTCCGGCCGTGTACTCGACTTTACGCTTTCTTCCGTCCCGATCCGTGATCTCATAAAAGCCTTTCAATTAAATTACAAACAATTAGTTGAAAACAAAAAGAGAGCAACCCTTCCCCTGATTATCAATTCACCCGTTCCTATAAATAACTACCTCTCCCTTAAAAACAAAACAATTTTCAATACCTCTAACTTCTCCATTGATATCCTGTGACTCCTCTCGAGAAGTGGCGGCACCGCTCTCGGGATCGTCTACTGAGTAGGAGAAGGAATAGGGTTCGGGTGCCGGTTCGTGGGCCTCGTCTTCGGTAGGCTGTGGTCTGGAAGGGATTCTGGGAGCCGGCGGTTGAGGACGAGGACGTTGGGGAATACGGGCCACAACTACCTCCCTGTCCTCTTCAGGCTCCCTATCCTCCTCTTGTTCAGGTTCCTGAACCTAATCAACAAAACAACAATTAATTTCAACACTAATTAACAATTGAATGAAATCTTTATTTATCTTCAGTTAAGCTATAAATAACTGCAAAATCAAAAGAAAACTTGTTTTCAAAGACTAAAATGTATTACAATTTAGACACAAATCGGAAGTTTAGGTCATTTTGGTATGAAATGTGAATAAAAACTCTTTGAAAGCATTTAATCTGAAAGCCATCTAACAGTCCATTCATGTGAACAACAAATCATTACAATTGTATCTCAAAATAATTGACACATTTATCAGAAAATATGATTTAAAACATAATTTCAATAAATTGTTTCAATACCTGTTGTATGGGTTCAGATGGCTGTGCGATCTTTCGGGCGCCCAATACCCTGGAGGGAGATCTTACAGTTGGAGTGGATTCAGATGCCGATGTTTTTCGGCCACCCTTTTGGGCACAGATAGCCGTAACAACAAACAACAAAAGCAAATACTAAATAAAAAGTTCAAAACTTAATCAAAAATAATTCACAAAAAAAGTTAAACACAAATAAAAAGTTAAACAAAAACTTAAACAAAACTCAAATATAATATCAAATGAAATGAAATAATGTGTAAAAACTCTTACCCTAAACAACATTTCACTTAATTATCAAAATTCAAAAACTAATAAAAAATTACTTTTATTTTCAAACTCTTTGTAAAGAATTTCAAAAATTCTATCAAAACTTCAATAGAAATGAAAATCTGTTCACAAATTAAATGTTTCACTACTTTTGGAAAAACTGAAAACTTTTACCAAAACTTTCGTTTTAAATAAGAGACAGAAATATAAGTTCACACAAAGCAGGCGGTGCTCTCAATCCGGTGCTCTCCAAACAGACACCAGTCTATCAGTTACTCAATAGAAAAGGTAATAAAATTATTATTAAGATTATAAGACTAACTGTTTTTCAAATCCTATAAAATACTTGAAATACTTCCTGACTTAACAACAAGTCTTTCAAAAGAGACAAATAGTGAAACAAATTATTATAAAAAACAATTTCACTCTTCCTCTCCCTGTCCTCCACAAGAGGTAAATCCAAATGAGATGACTATCATTCTATCATTTTTTATTTTATCCGATAAATCTCTCTCTCTCTCTCTCTCTCTCTCTCTCTCTCCCTCTCTCTCTCTCTCTCTCTCTCTCTCTCTCTCTCTCTCTCCCGCGCAGTTATCTCAATATTCTGGAATCCAATTGGGAAACCATTGATGCTATCGATGCCTAAAACATATATAACATATAAAACATCTCTTTATATATTAGTGAATCAAAGAGCAGATGCACTCAAGTGTCCACTGAGATAGAGAACAGATCTTTGCTGTGAATATAGGATTTGAAAACATTTAGGCGTTTCTGCACTCAATTCTGTGAAACACATACTTATCTATACTTTTTATGATTTAATTTAATTTCTTCGAAAACTTTTTACATCAAAAATAGTTATTTTAATTGCAATTGGGTTTCAATTATAATAAAATGATTACAAGGTTTGCATAAATAGTAGACTAAATCTGAATTCAAACCATAATAACAAATAAATTAATTTAAATTACATTAAAAATTTGTTTGTTGTCGATATAGGTAGCGGGTCATCGGTTGGGTTAGGGGTGAAATCATGAGAGGGGCCGGTATTTGTTCATAACTTAAAGGATCTAGTTCAAAACAAGTTAGTTTTATTAATAGAGTAATAAATTCTTCAAAAATTTATTTTTACTTACAAATAGACTTAAAAGTCGTCATCAGTTTGTTGTCATTTGAATGGATTTTGTATTCAGTGCTTGAAATCACTTTAAAATAAATCTTAAATTGAGTGCAAAACAAGGAATTAATATAAATATTACTTACGTTTACATTCAATGAGATTTAATCGATTGAAAGCATAAAATGAATAGAAAGAAAACAAAACGAGAATAAGTGGTGAATGTGTAGACATTGTTTCAGATTTAAAACAAAGTCTTTAAAAATATTAAAACTAATTATTTAATTGTTTTCTTATTAGTGTTAGACATAAGTCAATGAGAGCTATAACTCATATGATATTCAAAATGCAAATCAAAATCTAATAAAATAAAAATCATTTAAATGACTGAAACACATGAACACATGAAAGTGCATCAGAGCTTAAGACTGGATATTATGTCTTCATATAACGATTGGGCGGAATATCTGTCACAATAAATGATAGACTAATTGAATAATAGTTACCAAAAAATATAATTAACTGTTTATGTGATATACAGTGAAATACTGGTAACTCTTGTAACTCCACCCAAATTAAGGCATTTATTTGGGCTTTCAATGCATTCAATGATATTTTCATTTATTATATTATATTAATATTATATCAAACAATGTATTAAACGATTGAAGAAATAATGAGAAAAATGCTTTAAAATTGTTTAAAAAGAAATACATTTTCATACCATAGTAGTTGTGGTTCAGTGAAAATATGCACATAACCTGAATTATCACCCTTTCCTCTACATTTGTCACCTTTTATATTAAATATCAATTTTATCAGATGAGGAATAAATGAATTTAGATTTCAATATAAGATATAATCGTTTGTCTAACACAAGAACTCAAATTTAAATGAACAAGTCTTATTAAAAATCAATTGTACAACATCAATTTGTTCAATATGCCCAATGTTAAATATTTTCTCAAACATTGTTTCAAACAAATACAGTAACTGTACATCAAGTGTGGTCTAAGTATTACCTTTTATAGCACCAGAAGTTCTGAATCAAAAGCTGCGAATAAACGGAAGAATTAAAGGTAAGACTGAAAAGCAGTGAATGAAAGACAACTCAAACTCTTCTCTGAGTTTAGTTTAATTTCAATTTTATTTGTTTCACAAAACATAAAAATTTTAATAAAATTTTCTTAAAATACTTTCAATATATTTAAAATTTTATGGAATTTTTGGAAATTTAAAAACAGTTAAGGCTTTAAATAAATGTTCAGTTATTTGACAAAAATATTATCATTGAATAAAAGTTTCAATTTTTTGATTACTATTAATACTATTATTACTGTTATTACGATTAATAACGCAATCAATAGTTTCACTCAAATTCTCAACAGTTTTGTTGTCATTAATTGAAATGCTATTAGACTTTGGAAATGTAGATAATTTTGCGACTCCTGGGTATCGTTTGGTCGGCGATGACGATACTGATACTACCGGCTCATTGGCCTGACTGGCACTGCCGTCCAGGGATTCACTTTCATTAATTGTTTCGCTATTATAATAATCATTGGATTCGATGGCATTCGCGTCAATCACTTGCGAGTCATAGAAGGGATAATTACCACGACTTATACCCAACCCTGTAATGACTTCTTCGTCATCAACACAACCAACAGACTCGTCGTCATCTGTTTGTTCGTCCGGTGCGACGAACACTACTTCTAACACACATTTGCCACTCTATTGGTCACAAAAAATCGTTAAACAAATAAATTATTTAAGATTTGAATGCTTTTAATGCAAAACAATATTAAAACAAATATCTGTTGTAATGATTAGTTAACTATAATATAAGCACCGGTTGTTTACTCTGGGCTTCAATTACTGCAGTCATCGTTCAGTATTACGTTCGCAAAGATACTAACTTAAGGATCCTCTCCCTCTCCCTCTCAATACACAATTACATTCACTGACCTAATAAGTACGTACCTCCAATTCACAACTATCTACTCCCACCCCACCCCCACCTCTTCCAAGAGAATTAAGAATGCAAAACAATTTAGTTACGGTAATATACAGAGTAGTATTTAAAATAAATTGTGAAAGGTCATTTAATGATATCAAGAGTTAGCGACAAAATAAAAATAAGTATCTCTACCTATAAAACTATAAGCCCCCCCCTATTGCGTACGTACTTTCTGAACGCCGCATATTGTCCGTTAAAATGTCATAAAATAAATGAAAAACAAAATAAAATGATTGAAAAATTGTAATAAAATTGATTTAAAAGACAATACAAACAGATTTTGATAATCCCTGACCTGATTGGACAGAATATACGCCGCGTCCGCGTGTTTAGCGTCCCTTAAATCTATTGAATTAACACTAAGTATAGCGTCTCCAACATAAAGGGCACCGGTTTTAGCCGCGGGTGTGTTGGCGTGTATTTGAGATATAATGATCGGCACTCCATGTTCTTTACCTCCCTTTCCATATGAATACAAATTATTTTATACTTAAATCTGAATTAATATAAAATAGAAAATCAATAATACAGTAATAGAAACGCCTAATCCTTCGTTGGGATCCCTGTCCACAGTAATTAATCTGTAGTTCCCAATGCCTTGTCTTTTCTTGACAGCTATGCTATTATGATCTGGAGGTGCGGGCATTGGTTGTCCGGCCAAACAACTGGCCCGACAGGCTCTAATGACAGTCTTATGCCGGTGCAGATGTATTTCGGCCTCCAATTGGTTCCAAAGTCGGTCGTGATCAGCATCTTTGGTATCCCTTCCCAGTAATTGTATTTGTTGTATACGACCGGCCAATTCCTTCTCTAAATACTTGGCCGCCAATCGAGAGCCGAATAATTCGCTTTGCAATTGAAGTGTCTGTCGACGAAGGGATAGGTTTTCTTTTCTTTAATTGAAATTTCAATATAAGTTGAAATCATTATAAAATTATTAATCAAATGAGACCTCAATTGATCGCACTCTTCATTCTTGACCTCCAATTGTCTTGACTTTTGACGCAAAACTTCATTTCCTTCCGAAGTGTTTCTTGTCTTCAAAATTTCAAATGAATTTCTTTCGTTAGGAAACGAAATGTTTGAACAAAAACTCTCTTTACTTTTCAAATCACTTTTGAATTGAATTTTGTTTTCTTTTTCACAGTTTTTATTAATTTCTTCATTTATTTCATTGAATTTATTGTTTGCTTTTGTTTCATATAATTCTCGTTTCAATTCTTCCAACTCTTTCTATATTTCAAAAATAAAATAAAACAAGGAATGAATAAATTTCTTTAATTTCAGCTTTCGATAAGTTATTCCACATTTGTAAACTAATCTATGCTTTAATTGAATGAATTATATTTGCTCCCAATCTTTGCACTATAAAAACACTGTATTTATTGTTCCAGTAAGCTTGTTAAACAGACAAAATAACCCTTCACACTTAACCCTGATTAACCAGAATCCCATTAATCAGTGACTAATGTCATATAAAATACCATTAATTGTGGTTTTATTTTAAGGTTTTTATTAATTTTATTAAATGACATAAAACTGAAATTAAAATCCGCTTTAATATCATGATTAATGCATAGTAGAGGGAATGACCAAGTATAGTAAATATATTGATAATATTCCTGTCAGGTGTGAACTTTGAACATTAATTTATATGTTATTTAGTTTATAACTAATTAATAATTGATTTCTAATTATCACTGAATATAAAGATAACGAAAACTTAAAGTCAATAGAATTGAAGTGTTTGTCGATAAATGAATAGTTATTTCTCTCATGTGTTTAAATATAGAAAAACTTAATGTCATTTATATTTTGTTATCATTTTTGAAATTACATTGAAATTAATTAATTGAATAATATTTATCAAAATAAGTTCATTGCTATTCATTTCTGTCCATTACTACTCACTAATTGTCGAGAAGTCAGAGATTTTAAACATAATTTTTAAAAACATGAATTCAAATGCAATTATATTGATATAAAAGCACTTCAAATGAGTTTTTCAATGATTTTTAAGTATTTTTGTATTTTATTTACTATTTTTATAATAACAACGAAATCAATAGAAACCTCTAATCTGTTGAGAACTCAATCAGGTTTTCATCAAATTGTATAAAATAATCACTAATTATAACAAAATGTTTTGTATTTCCAAATAATAGACTCAAGCCTTCAATCTTCGAGAAGTGTTGACCAAAATAAGGGTCAACCGATTCAAAGTCAAACATTACATTCAAAACAGATTTACGACACTTTAGTCTCAATCGATGAAAGGATCCGTCTTTTGGAAGCGTATGATAACACATACAAACTGACGAGAATTGACATCAATTTTGAGCAATTAAATCAAAAAACACTTTCAATTGAATCAAAATTCTCAAGACTTGAAACCTATTTGAACTCAAAACTGACGAAAATTGAAGAAATGGTTGTAAACACCGATAGAAATGAAGAACTCATTACGGGATCTATTTATAGGAAAATTGAAGACTTAATCAACAAAATAGACGCAAAAGTATTGAAGTATTGTTTAATTGTTTAATCATTTTTACACTTATTTATCATATTTTAGATTCAAAATGAATTAATATTAGATCAAAGAATAGAGAAAATTATTGAAAGGATTGATTCAATTGAGAGATATATGCATTCAAGTAGTGAAGTGTTGGAAAGGATGACCAAATTTGAGGAAAGGCATACAGTGTTTGAATCGCACGTCAAATCATATATTATTAATATTCAAAACTTAGTCAAACATTCTTTGAACGCAAACACAAACATCAAAGACATTGTTAGCTATGACTTTGAAGCCGTTGACAAATTAGTTGGTGCTCTTAATGACAGCAAACAACACCAGAACTCAGTCATAACAAGATTGACATCCATTACCAATCAATTACAGGTGAAGTGAAGTTTTATAAGTTATAAAAAACCCCTGAATTGAAAACATAAACAATTTTTAATTCTCTATTCAATTGAACTAATATTAAGTGAAAATCAATTTTAATTTAATTGTTATTAGAATTCGAGTTCAATGAACCAAAGGTCAAGTGAATGCCTCGGAGAGGAAAGGTATCCAAATAATGAAAGCTCTGGGTATACGACAAATAGAAATACAATTGAAAAGCAGACAAATGTGACGAATGCTAACACAAGAGATATTTCAAACCCGAAAACCATAACAAACAATGATATCTATGAAAACATTTCCTCAACTTTAGAGCAATTAAGACAATTAGGAGTCGATGAAAGACTGACTCAACTGGACGTTCATATCGACTACTTTTCCCGCAAAATAATTAATACAATTCAAGAGATATGGCGTTCCTCTCAGTCTTCGGAAAGTTATTTACGCGAAGCCATAGATATGGCGAACAAAACCCGTTCCTTCATTCGACAAGAGTTCCAACGTTTGCAACAATTGATTAATCCTTTGACCAAAACCGCAGACTTTTCTAACATTAGGGAACCGTTGGAACAAAAGCTCTATCACTTGTCCTCAACTATTGACGACTCGTTCAACGCTTTAATGATATCTCAAAATTCATTCATAACTTCTTGTAATCGGATTCAAGAAGAAGAAGACCAGTTGTACGACATTTTGGATGATATGATAATTGAAATGAGAAATAAGTCCAGTCTTGACGTAATCGCAGTCAAAGAGTCCATCGAAGGACTCAGTGTTTTACTCAACCAATCAATGGTGACATTAGAGACACAAATACAGACAATAAGTAAACAATTATTAAATGAAATCCAGAATAGGATTCACTTGAATGACAACAAGTCCTCGACTTCGGGACCCGAAGAGTGCTTTTTAACCAAAAGTGAATTAATGAGTGTTTGTATGAGAAATGAAAACAATATTAATATTAATACTAATAATGAAAACATTGAACACAAAAGTGAAGACAATTTTGAACACAATTACGAAGACCTGTCTCAAACTGTTTGATACTTTAGTCAAACATTGCTTTCATTTTATAATAAATAAATGTTTTTATCATTACTTTTAAGACTTTTGTATAATTAATGAAAAAGTGATAATTAGTGGTAAGTATTGACAATTGATGTCATATTTCAGACATAATTACCGACAGATTGTGGTTATTGTTAGCAATGGTAACCGTTTTGTGGACCAGTTGTGTGAAGACAGAGCTAATGGATGTCAAGTGTTGTCTGGCATCACATATGTTGACCATTAAGTCATTGAATTGATTTACATTAACGCCTTCTTCAGTGTCTGAAATGATGGCAAATACCTGTGCCAGACATGTGTCGGTGTCCACAAACGATACGTCAAACTCTTTCTCCAATATCTGTAACCAATTGAAACCAATGGCCGAAACGGTTGCCATTGTTTGTGACAATTGATTGATTGAAGCACTGATTAAATCATTTAATGTTTTATTGTTTACTATTGTATTAAACCTAACGTCGAGTCAGACTTAAGTCAACACAACGTCTCTCAAAGTGTGCGCAAAATCTCAACTTTTTTATCTCCGTTTTAACTCCCTTTCCTCCCTTTCCAGTCAAATATTAATTTAATATTATATAAGCTTTAAAAAGGGGTTATTTTCATCATTTTCTGGGGAAGGGGTTATACTGAGGGTATATTTTCCTCAATTTCATCTCAAAAACCTATTGAATAAATAGTCTATGAATTGCTTTCAATAAACAAATCATTGGTTTTATTTAAAACATATTTTTTATAAATTAATTAATATTTCATTAAATTTTCATTTATTTATAATAATTCGGAAAATATTAGTAAATATTTGATAATTAATTCAAAGGTTTTCAAAATTGTCATAAAAATCAAAATAAGGGAAGACTTTGATTGAAAATATTTATTAATAAATACATACAACCAGTGCTTACATGACATGACATGACATTCCTTATCATTATTTCTATTGATTTTCTCTCAAATTATAATTTTATGAAACTTTTGAAACAATTATTTATTTTTAAGTAAAAACAAAAATTTGAATTAAAATGCGTTTGACTTTAAATAATGACAACCTTTTAGTTAAAAATACCTTAAATTGTCCTCAAATTAAATGAAACTTGAAATATATTTGACATTGGTGTTAACACAATGATACAAAAGCACAATGGTCAGTTTATTGGATTTGCATACACACAATGAGACAGTCATTGAGACTACTGTTTGACAAATAAATAACAACAAGGAATGCAATCATTGATTCACTGATTCATTGGTTATATAATACCTATTAATAAATGATATTTTGATTAAATAGTAATAAAATTATAATTAAATAAAAATTAAGCAAAAACTGAATATTAGTCTGAATTTGAGGTCAATTTCTTGTCTAACGTATAATTAAATTCAATTTATATCACAATTTCGTCTCAAATATAGAAAATAAAGTTATTTTGCATTCATTTGAATTGAAATTTGGTATTACCATGATATTGATCATGGTATTGATCATGGTAATACAATGATAAATGCATTCAAAGTTTGGTTAATTTGGTTTTAAACAAGAAATTCATTCAAAATGTTGTTTTGAGAAACAATTTAATTACAGATTAATAAATAATTTGATCAAAAGTTTAGTATTAATTGAAATGAATGTGAATTTAATACTATTTTCGTGCAAATAGTCAGCGATTAGTGTCTAATGTATAGACCATGCGATCAGTTGTCGGCCAATCATTCAGACATTCATTCGGCTGTAATGAAACAAAAATGCAATCAATTATAGCATTGGTTATAATATTTGAGTAAATATTGATTAAAACATAAATTATTTTCAATTTATAATAAAAACTAATAAAACGCCAAAAAAATACAATTTGTGTACACTTTTGAGGAAATGTATTGAAAAGCAATTAATCCTCGTTTGAATCCTCATTGCTTTCATTGTCATCACTTTCTTCGGGAGTCTTGTCATTATTGTCACTCAAATTATCATTACTTTCATCCATACCTTCTATACCTTCTATACCTTCTATACCTTTCCCCTCATTCTCTAATTCCTGTATTTTGTCGTCATTTTGGTTATAATTATCTAATTTTGTTGTTTTACTGATTAAGAGTTCATTTAAATCTATTTTCTGACCCTTTAGTTCAAACACCTTATCGATAGGCATATCAATCACTTTCCCATTTAATGTCAGCCTTTCCTCAATAGTTGTCTCTTCACTAATCACTTCATCAATCACTTCCTCGACTTCACTCTCATTTGTTTGCAGATCATTACCATTGATATGACTGTTATCTGATATAAGGTTTGAATCAATGCTATCATCAATACCTCTGTCAGAGGCGTCTCCGTTCTCGATAGTGATGTCCTCTTCGAGCCCAAGAAAACTGAGGACATTATCGTCATCGCTGGCCATCGATAGGTCTTCGTAGTCCTGTGTAATGCAAGTGATATATCAATCATCTCATACACTGTGAGAGAGGGTGTGAGACATACCCCACAGTACTGGTCATCGTTGAAGAACTGCGGCGGAAGAGCAATGGTATTGTCTTTCCTCTTCTTACACACGTTTTTCATTAACTCCTTCTCCACTTCATGTCCGGGTTCTGTGATATCAACGGTTTGGTATTTGATCTTCAGTGAGTCCAAGAGCATCTGGGCCCTCTGCTGGTGCTTCTTGATCTTAATTACAGGTAATTTAATATTAAATTTGTTAACCAATCAGTCATTCATTTAATTATTAGTTATTTGTCAAATAAATACCTCTTTTGAGGCGGAAATGCCAGAAATAAGTACTTTTATAACCATTGCTTCAAAAATGATAATCAGTTTTGATATCAAAGTCTTAATTATATTTCAATTAATTATCGTTTGATTGAAATTAAATCAAAACAATAAGTGTTTAATGGCTTTAATGACAACGCCTTTCACAGCAATACAATTGAAAACCAATTATATCTCAAATAGTTTTCTGCTTTTAATAAATGTATTTAATATTGAGTTCTAAATATAAAAAGTACTGAATTTTCGTTCAATTCATTTGTGTTTCAAATCCTATGGAAAGTCATTTAATCAGACATTTGTTTGAATAAAATGTAAACAAAATGTTTGAAAACAAATGAAAACCAAAGTCTTGTCAACAGTTTGTGTCCAAAGTCTTCATCTGATTAGAGGTATCAATGAACCACATATTGCACCACATAATGAACCACACAATGAACCACACAATGAACCATGGTCATATCATGGTCATACTGCAGTGATGTGAAGGCAACACCACTGCTGACCACTGTTCCCGTGCGGCCAAAACCCAAATGCCGTTCCCATAAGTCCTCATTACTTGTCATACACTGAAGCGATTGATATTTATAAAAGTATCGGTGCTTTGACTACAAGTGCCGTTCAATTGAAATAAAATACAATATTTTGATTAAAATTAAGTTTAATTTGAATTACAATTCAATAAATGATAAAAACGTCGAAAGGATTGCAAACAAAGTCTAAATTTAATTCAATAATTGTTTTTCAATAATGAGTTGTAATTAGTATTCAATTAAACCATTGTTTAACTCATAATATGTTGAGTACTTCAGAGACCCTTTGCCTCCCGAAGCCGTTGTTCAACATCTTTCCAGTGAATGATATTCCAGATGGCGGTCACGTAATCGGGCCTAACGTTGCGGTACTGCAAATAGTATGCGTGTTCCCACACATCGATGCCCAGGAGAGGCACCAGTCCTGTGGTGGCCATAAGGGGGTCCTGATTAGCACAGGTGGCAATCCTTAACTTCTGTGCTTTAGTGCAGAACCCAAGCCAAGCCCAACCCGACCCCTGAACTCCTGTTGCAGAGGCTGTCAACTGATTCTTAAAGTTTTCAAATGAATTAAACGATTCTTTAATTTCATTCATGAGATCCCCTTCCGGTTCTCCGCCCCCTTTGGGGGACAGGTTTTGCCAAAATATTGAGTGATTTATATGTCCGCCTCCATTGAATCTGAGCGCCGGCTCTAAAGCTATCTGTGCTGTGATGTCGTCTGAAATGAAAACAATAATCAGTAAAACAGTTAACAGATTAGTCACTCAGTGGCCAATCAGTGGTCATTCAGTGGCCAATCGGTGGCCAATCAGTACTCTTAGTGATAGCGGTTTGGAGTTTATCTTCGATGACATTAAGATTAGTGACATAAGTGTTGTGGTGTTTCTGATGGTGTAATTGCATTATCTCTGCGCTGATGACCGGTTCCAACGCATTGTAATCGTACGGCAGGTCTGGCAGTGTGTGCGCCGACCGACCACTGGTGCCGACTCTCACCAAACCATAACTCAATGTCTGATTGTTTAGTAAAACACTTAACGTATAAAATAAAACAAAATTTATTTAAAATCAACTGAAAATGTGTTTCAAATACCCCTTAATTGGTGACAAATGTTTGAAACCCTTAATCAAAATCATTTCAATTCAAACGCATTCACAAACTCTTCACTGAAAGTCAAAACAACATTCAATACAACATTGAATGCAATCCTAAGTCTAATTAAACATTAATTACTTTTAAGTGTTTTAACTAATATTTAATTCATTTTAATTATAAAAACAAAAATCAATTTAAAGTTTTATTAAATATTTAAAAATATTTATTATTTTAATTGAATATTAAAGAAATATTTTCATTACAAACGAGTTTTGACTGTATTTTCAAAGTCTTTTCAATTAAAGACAAAAAACAATAATTTTTACTTAATATAAATAAATTGAATAAATAATTGAATTTTATATTAAATAATAACAAAATGTTTATTAAATTGATTGAAAACTAATTGAATTTATAATTAATTTATTTTCAAATAATAATCAAAAAACAAATTAATGACTGAAAAAGGGTTCAAAAGTTTATAAGATATTAAACGTATTATATATTGAAAGGAAGTTTCAATAATAAATGGCAAACAGTGTTACCACTCATATAAGGCAAAAGTAAATTCAGTACCTTTTGATACATAACTAGTTTGGTTAGCATTTCTAAAGGCATTACTTATTTGAATGGAAATACAATAAAAGCAATGAATCCATTGAAGGCTTGATTTCCGATTGAAGTGTAAAACAAGAAAATATGGAGTTTTGAAAACAAAACAGACTTTTATTACAAAACTGTTATTAAATTTGTAATTAATTATTGCTTTTAATTAAAATAAAGTATTTATTGATTAGTGTTTTAATACATTAGTGTTGACTGAAATCGTCTGAAATACCCCTTAATAGTGACGGAAAGGGTCTCTAAAAGCAAAACCTCATTAATGACTGAATCTGTAATGACTTCTGATTTGACTTTAAATCAATTGAAAGCAAATGACAACACATTTGGAGACGATTTTGATTCACATCTAATGAGAGATGAATTGAATTCAAACAACAATTCAAACAACTCTAACATTGATTCAAATGATAATGAGTTGAGGTCTGGACTGCCGGTGTCGTCAACGGTGTCCCCGACGGCATCCCCAACGGTGTCGCCAACGGTGTCCCCAATGGTGTCGCCAATCGACTATTCCGTCAATTCTTCGCCGCAATCATCGCATCCATTGTCCTCTTCTTCACCCAATGATGAGTCAAAACCACAACAAAACCATTCAATAAGTCTTTTGAACAATAATTTCAATGAATTTCAAAACAATTCAAAGCAATCGCTGTTATTGTCAACTGATTTGTCTTCAGCTGAAGATAAGGACAACAAATGTTTGGATCTATTGAGTGATAACAACAACAGTAATAATAAAAACAATAATTTATATAATTTTTGTTCAAATAATTGCAAACGCATTGAATTGTCTGAACAAAAGATGATGTCTTTGACGACACAGGAGTTTAGACACCACTGGAATGAACAGCAATTGTATATCAATTACATTGAAACCCAATTAAAACAATTAAATAGAGATAAAAGTGATTTAATTTCGTTACGAGAGTCCGAAGAGAAGCTCAAACAACAGCAGTTAGAGGCCAACCGTCGGGAGAATGTGCTGGTCATGAGACTGACCACTAAAGAGCAGGAAATGCAGGAATGCCTGGTATTAACCCTTTCCTACATTTTCTTTTATGTTTTGTTTTGCTTTTGTGTGAAATTTCAAAATTAATGATCAATTGTTTGGTTCAGAATCAAATCCAAGAGCTAAAGCAATCTCAGGTGCCATCGAGTGGTCAACTTCAGAGCACTTTAATAGATCCGGCGATTAATCTAATCTTTGAGAAAATGCGTAAAGAGGTTGACTCGTGTCGGGCAAGGGTTGAGGAAATGCAGAACGAATTGAATGCTTGGAAGTTCACTCCCGATAGGTATGAGTCGGCAATGAATTTGCATTTCATTTACATTTCAAATAATGTTTAATAAATGTTTGCATTCATAACAAACAGTACGACAGGAAAGCGATTGATGTCTAAATGTCGACTCTTATATCAAGAGAACGAGGAATTGGGGAAAATGATAGAATCGGGAAGAATTGCCAAACTCGAGGGTGAATTAGCTCTACAGAAGAACTTCTCTGAGGAGCTAAAGAAGAGCCAATCGGGTCAGACATTCACTCATTTATTGTTTTGTCTTTTTTTTGTCATTTAAATGATAATCACTTATAAAATGTGTTTTACATTAAAATTGAGTTAACTTTTGGTAATTGTGTTCAGAAATCGATGAATTCCTCCTCGAGTTGGACGAAGACGTGGAGGGAATGCAAAACACTATTTATTATTTACAACAACAACTGAAGGACTCAAAGGAAAAGTTGGCTAAATATGAAAGCACTCAACAAAATGATAGACAATGTGTTCACCAAAACAATTCAGACAAACCTTTGGATACAAATGATGTGAAAAACTCTGAAGTATTTGAGCGAACGTTAGAAAGTAGTGATAATCTAAGAGAAGGTTTCGCACAAAACAATGGCTCAACAGTTGATTCGATGGACTCAGAGATAAACGACAACAACGAGTCCATCATTAGTGACAACAGTAATGAAGAGATGACTGATTCTGCTATTAATAGTGAGACAACCCTTGAGTCCAATAATAATAACTACTTATCAGTGAATAAAACGACTAATAGTTTGAATGAATGTTTAAATAAGAGGACAACAACTTGTTTTGATGATCACTTAGACATCGATGACGACTACAAACAGCCGTCACTTAAAGTGACAAAACTTAATGATTATAACAAGACTTCAGACAATGACATGAATTGTAGTGAAACGTCAACTCTTAAGAGTAATTGCATTGAAATCAACGGTCAATCAAACCTTTAGAACAAACCATTCAATGATTATCTCCTCTGATATCACTTGTCATTGAATTTCAAACACTTTTCAAACTTATTATTATTTTTCACTCTTTTGTTGATTTCAATCATTTTTCAGTAAATTTTGTGTTTTGTTTGTGTTTTGTTTATTCATGATTTCAATCACAATAGTGTTAGTCATATATGACTGACCTTTCATCAATTATTTCATATACCGGTAATAATTGACAAAATTATTATCAAAATCTGATTTTTGGCCCAAATTTTGAAATATATTTCAATTCAATAGTAATGGCATTAAATTAGATCTCATTTAGTGATCACTCAAACACTGAAAACGTATTTAATTAAAAAGATATCCATTTTTGTCAAAACATTAAACATTAAACAATAATTTCAATAAAAGACATAACTCTTTGTCAAAAATATCTCATTTTATTACTTGTATTAAAATTTGATGTATTGTTTGTATTGTTATTAATATTGAAATCAATTGTAATTATAATTTAATTAATGTTTAGATGTATTGAAAATGTATTGAAATGATCGCAAAATTATAAATATTTCCGCATTTTATCAAATATTTTCTTAATTTATAAGTTTTTCAAACATTGAGTTTGAGTTTCAATTAATTGGTAGTGAATTGACAATTGAGTTGACAATTGAATTGTATTTAAACTAATCATTGATTTTATTATTAAATTAATTTAATTAATACTAAAATCCGTTTCAATAAAACAAAGATTGAATTCAAGACTCAAATCATTAATTGTTTTCATTTTATTTCAAATTCAATGGAATGTAAAGTAAATGACAGTTAAATGACATAAAAATAAGCACTTAATGGACGAAATGGACGGATGTTTTGCAGTTGCGTTTGGATTTGCATTTGTTTGTCATCTGATTGTCGTTTCATTTGATTTATTTTGTTTTGCATTTATATAAATAACAAAAGAGATTCTCAACTATTGTAGGGATAGTTGTCTTACAAGTAGAGGCACTTTGTTGTCAACCATTCTTCAGATCAATTGAATCATTGATTCACCGATTGTTGAAAATATTTATAAAAACTAATATTAATAACAAAAAAGTGACAAAAAATATATAAATGTATGAAAAGTGAGATAAAATATAAAGAGATTTGAAATTTGCTTTCAATTGTAAAATAAAATACAAATAATTGTAAATAAAATGCATTTTTGGTTAAGAATTGAAGTCAAGGAATGGGATGTCAATTGTGACGGAACTCCTTCGCCGACTCTGAACTCCCACTGAATAATAGATAAAATAATTAAATTCATAATCAAATCAATTGATAAAAAGCTGCCGAACCTGTGAACTCATCTTTCCGTCGCCACCACTACTGAACGCCAAAACTCGTAATTTATATACCTTTCCAGGAATTAAGTCCGGAATAATGGCCTTCAGTTCTTCGCCGTCTAAATACTTATTCACCTCTTGAGCGCTGGATATCGGCTGATCTGACTCCCAGTACCGAACTTTATAGCCAATTATGGGTTCCTCTGCGTTAGTGAGGGTCGTTATACCCCTCCAGGTGACCATAACTGAGTGCGAATCAATAGCTGTAATGTTAACACTTGTTGGCTGTCTCTGAGGCGCGGCTTTATATGTACGCGCGAGAAATGGCTCGCTTTCAGGACCACTTCCCGCGTCATTGTATGCCATAACCGATATATAATACTCGGTATCGGGAACTAAGGCCACAATTAGACCCCAGGGATCAAGTTTTCTATTCAAAAGCGTGAGAGAGTCCAACTGTTGGTCCTTATTGTTTGGCCAGTATTTGATTCGATGACCAATAAGCCGACCCCTAATCTTCTCACGAGTAATATCTAACGGCGCCCACGAAACGTTGAGTGACGTTGAATTATAGGCAACAGCATAGACCTGATTGGGCGCTATCTGTGGCATACTTTCCGCTGAATATACAGACACGGGTTCACTAATCACTCTTCCGGCGCCCATAGAGTTCATGGCCTGAACTCTAACTGAATAACGTTTAAAATAGTTGTCTTCCCCGACATTCACGGCATACATATTAGTGTTGCCCAAAGACGACAGGTTTTTGCTGATATAGTCCTCATTCTCGCGCAGGTCTTCGGCTCTAATAAAGGGTTCAATGCTTTCATTAATTCCATATTAAAATCGATTGCAAACAAACCTATAGTATATTTGGTACCAAATTTCAGGTGCATTCCAGTCCTGTGGTGGTAAGGGATCCCAAGTTATAGTCAAAGTTCCTGCTTTACCCCCTCCTCCGCCAACATTAGCCGGTGCTTTGAATGGAACCGCTTTGTCTGTATTATACTGTGGACTGGGATCTAAATTCATGTATTGAATTAATGAACGAGAGATATATAGACAATGAAGGCATACCTGATGGCGGACCCAATCCCAGGTCATTCATTGCAGAGACTGTAAACTCATAAGAGCTCCAGGGTGATAGGACGTCCCTAATGTGTGCCATCTTTCTTGTTGTCTCTTTGAGTGTAATATAAGGCAAACCTTCAAATTCAGACACATTGGCGATGGAAACCCAATTGGGGTTGTGGTTAGTCCGGCCCTCAATCACATACTTCCATATTCTTCTGCCATTGTCTGAGCCGTCACTCCAATGAATTTTAGCTGAAGTGGCCGTAAGTTCTTCTGCTAACACAGCTCCGGGAGCACTGGGAGGTCCCGAAACATAAAGACGTGTTCGCGCAATGTTTCTGCCAACAGATGTCTTCACTTCGCAGACATACTCTCCCGCCTCGGAAAGGGTTATATTATTGAGACGAAGATATCCCGGATATGAACCTAAGAGTAGAAAATGGTTTTATTGAATGAATCGATGAACGACTGGCCAAATGACCAAACCTTCGGAAAATTGAGGCATTTTTGTGAAATTAATTCTTAAGCCGTTGTGACTCCAAATATAGGCCACATCTAAGGCCGGGTCTGTCAGTGCAGTGCACTGTATCTCAAGTGTCTCATTGACTCGTCTTTCATATGAAGCGTCGGGAGGATCGTAAATACTCGGGCGACTGAATACCCGTAAGTGACCCTGAGTTCTGTCAAACCCCAATTCGTTTCGTGCAATACATGTGTAAAACCCTTCATCTGATATCTGCACCGGATTTATGGATAGGAATCCATTCGGCAAAAGCCTTGTTCTACCGACGGGTGCATCGATTCGTTGACCTAATGAACAAAAATGATTACATGATTGAAGAAATTAAAAGTTTTCTTACTGTCCGTCCGTTCCTTATCTTATAATAAGATAATATATTTGCATAAAAAACAGTAAAATAAATAAACATTATATTAATTAATACATACCTTCCCTTTGCCACTCAAATTTGGGGAACGGTATGGCTTCGGGGACGCATGGGATTGTAATATTACCCCCTTCTGAAGCATAGGTATCAATTTCAAGTGGGTGCTTTCTAAATGAAGGCGCCATCGATATGATTCTCAACTGTCCACTAGTGAAAGCACTGCCCAATTGGTTGTAAGCCTGGCACTGATACATACCCTCATCCCTATCAGGGATGAGACCATCGATTGTCAAAATGTTTTCGCTAACAATATATCTCTGTCTGTCTTCGGGTGACATCGAGTTGTCCATCAAAGACCTGTCCTTAATCTCAATACCGTTTTTATACCATTTGTAATATACTTCTGGAATACCGAATGCCTCACAGATCCAGACCAGTGGACGGGTAGCTCCTCTTTCAATCACTTTATTACCCAATTTAATGGTAAAGATTGGAAGCGCTGTTCAAATGAATTACAAAATATATGAAAATGTGTTAGAAATACGAGTCAAACGATTAGGACTTGCATTGAATGCTAAGCATTAGCTTCTTTTGGATCACATCCCGACCACTCGTCACCGAACAGACATAGTCTCCCATATCTTCCACTTGAACTTTGGGTAGGATTAGGACCCGATTGTGATTAGTTGTGTACGCATTCTCTGGCAATTTGTTTGTCACACCCGAACGGCTCCAGTTATACGACGGCACAGGATATCCATAAGCCATGCACTCAAGTCTTACGTCATCTCCAGCTAACGGCGCTTCGGGAAACGCTTTCGGAAAATTATTTGGAAACAACAACTTTTGACCACTGGATGCCGGATGCACAATAAGAGGAAAGAAAGGTCCGGTGCGACCCGTGGATGATATAACAGACTGAACATTGCACGAGTAGTTCGCTCTATCGATCTTCTCTAACGATGAGAAGTAAAGGTTTCCGTCGTGTGAGACAAACACACGTCTGTCCTCTTCAACAAAGTTTGGAAATGAATTTCGAGTCCAATAATAGTTGACTCGGGGGTGATGTTGGGGCGGATCACACGATATAGATTTGCCCCAATACTCCTTCCCGTAGTCCGGCGACCGCTTCTTTGTAAACTCACCGATGTCTGCTCAGAAAACAAATCATTACAAATGACATACCTTTCCATTAGTTATATTAACTCACATCCAAAGCTCAATTGAACGGTTTGGCTGATTATAATACCGAACCTGTTTTCAGCCGTACAATGATATTTACCCCTGTCTTGGGTTTGTTGGGGATTGTATACAGTAAGGGTGCCATCGGTTTGAGTGAGTCTGTTGTCGGACAGGGGGTCGATGTATCTCGAAGTCAATCTATTGCTTACATATTCTTCTTTATACCACTTGTATATTGGGGTCGGATAGGCGTCGGCAACACATCTGATGGACACGTAATTCATTTGACTTCTGCCTAATGGCCGGAAAAAGGGGTAAATATTTATTAAAACCCTTTCTTTCAATCATTTTTAGTCTTTATTTTGAATTTCATATTAAAAATCATTTGAAAGTAATTACCGCTTAAATCAAAGACAACATTCTTGGGCTCCTGTGTGAAGACAGGTCCTCTCGGCACCTGACGCTTGTCCACAACTGTTATGCCATAGTCTTTGACATTAAATATCAATTAATTGAATGAATACTTAAATGAAAGGTCATTTCAAACCAATTTCTCGTTCAGCGACGACAGCATTAATCAGATCTTCTTTTTTGATTTCACAAATGTATGGCAACTCCTGATCCTCAGTGACCCGAACCAAACCCCAACGGTTGGCGTTTTGAGAGAAACTAAACAATAAATCAATGAATGTTTGCATCAATTGTTTGATGCAATCGGCACTCACTTATAGGCCGCGTGTTTGCCAGTGTTGTGCCAATCAAACCGATGGACACTATTCTCGTCGATCGGAAGGAATAAGTCATTAAAGACCGTGAAGTCAGTCCTATCTGAGTCCCACTTCCAGGCGTTGTTTCCGGTGTCGCGACCACTGGTATACCACTGCCTATGGATTGGATCGTTATTTCTGAGCCAATTGGTGACGAAGAGGTGCTCTTCCAGTGTATTGACACTAATTAGATGTGAGTTATACAGAGCACAGGTATCCTCTGCTTGAATCACATTCTTGTGTGGACTTCGCGTAAACTTATAACAAGAGGTTTGGTATTCTTCCCAACCCTTTGGACACGACTGACAGATCACTGAATCAATGAAACCATTAATAAATCACTTCTTAATTGTCAGACATTTCTTACCATTAGTTATGAAAAACAGAGAAATATATTGAAAACCAATTAAACGTAAAATCATTTTGAGATTCACTTATCACTGAAAACAACGCCTTTTAAGACATTTTTCAAAACCAAATCATTATTTCATTATTTCTTTGAATTTTAATCAATAATTAAATTAAAATATATTTCACTATAAATGACAGAAAAAACTGATTTCACTGTTAATCACAATATTATTCATTAGTTTTCAAACAATTAAATAAAAACATAAATATTTAAAGTATTTGTCATTCAATTCAATAACAAAACAAAAAATCGTTGAAACAGTGAAACAGGTATTCATTCACTGATTCAGTGATTCAATCCATACCTATGTTTACTCCCAATAATATTCATCACATTATTTCACATTCATTGCAATCTCTTTATCCCTTTTTACACTCAAATCCATTTATATTAAGTGTTTCTTCTTATTTAAAAGTAACAAATCTCTGATATATTGTGTATGTTATTAAGTTATTTTAAAATTAGCAAGGTTAAATTAGTTCACTTATAATAACAATTTTATTTTTTTGAATTCAAATATTTAAAAATTTACTCATTTTTTGTTAAAAATTTAATTCAAAATTGATTTTAATATAAAAAGTTTTTAAAATTGATAATAAATATACTGTACATGGAATCAACCAAATGTAAAATATTGTACCTGGATCAATGAATTGATAATTATCTTGAAGTGTAATATTTTAATATTTTTACTAATATTTAAAAATAAAATAATTTCATAGTTTGGGTAAACCCGCGACAGTATGTCCTTCTATACCACATTCATTAAATCCTCTCCTAATTTTGAAATAACCATGATCACCCCAATCTGCATTCCATGAGTTAGCCACCAACCAATACGGCACCTGATTTTCAACCCCCCAGCCTAAGACCTTCACTGCATGTCCGCCCAGATATTTAGTACTAACTCTTTGATAAACACCTGAATTGAAAATCAAAATATTATTTCGGAAATTGTTTTATGAAAATGATTTAAATAATAATAAGACCTGTCTTATAGTGAATGAAATCGTCATAAACCATAAAACTGGCTTCAATGGGGCCGTGGGTTAGGATTTCGGTTTGGATTTCTTCCACATTTAAGGCAATACTATACGCATTGACACCAAAATGTTTGTCCGAAATGTAGTTAACATTATATCCAACTTTGCATTCATTTACACATTTTGGAGTTACCTTTCACCAATTAAATCAATATTTTAATAGAATTATCAAATTTAATAAATTGATCAATGTCATGTACATACTGTACACACAGACAGGAATTGAAGCTTAAAATCAATTTGAATGCAATCATCAATACCTCAAGTACTTCACTGCAAGCCTTTAAGTGGCCGGTAGTGTGATGTTCACACGAAGCAATCTCGTAGGGCTGACACCCTTTTTTACTTTCATACAATCCTCCTGTAACTACACCATGACTGACCCAATAATTCCAGGCCGCTCCCGGTGAACCACCTTTGCATCCATTACCACATGTTGTACAACAAGAAAGTAAGTGTTGAGCCGACAGTTCAACGATTTGTTTGCCTTTAGAAGCGATACATATTCTGTCAGACATGGCCTCAACGGCACCGAAAGCCCAACACGACCCTGGAGTTCAGTAATCACTTATTTTCAATCAATTCCTTTTGTTTCTCATTACTTACCACAAGACCCCTGGTCTCTTATCTCACCAATTGTGGGACAACCGGGCCATTTAGTTCTGGCATCAAAAGTGACTGGAATCTCAATGTTTGCATCTTTATGTATAACAAGGGGTAGATTATAAGTGATGTCTTCTTCTATTACCGAACCCAACAGTCCTTTTATATACTCGTATGAAAAGCCTTCAAAGTTTTTGCCGGCCTTTAGAGGAAAATTTGAGAAAATATTATATCAATTCAAATAATAATTGTTTAATAAGTTTAACACAAGTTTTACATACTTTCCAAGTAGTGTTCAATTTGTTTATATATTCAATGACTTTCAAGTCTTCATCGATTCCGGAAATAACTGAACCTTTAGTCGAGTAAACGAATCCAAGTATTGACACAATTATTGCAAAAAATTTCATTTTTTATATAATTTTTGTTTAATTCATAAAATAATAACAAATTATTGTTTAAAAAAATTCTTTATATAAGAAAATATTTTTGTTTTATCTCAAAAGTAATGAAGAATTCGTGACAGATATATAAAATTTCAGTACAGAAGAGGTCTTCAGATAATCTTATAAATGATATCCAAAACCTTATGACTCGTCGTATGATTTGATTTTTTTATCCTTTCAGTTATACTGCAATGAATTTAATCTAATTGTTATTACAAATGATTAAAAACCAAAGAATTTCCCAAACAGTGCAAAACAATTATCAGAACTTTGGTTTACTGTATATCAGAATTGGGTTAACCCTGGATATTGATAACAAATATAAGTCAATGATTTTCAAGATTCAAGAATATCTTTCAAAAATCCTTTTATATGAAATGATTTCTAAATTCTATTTCACATAACAATTAAGTTTAAAATTGTTTTCATTTAAAATATAATTTTCAGTCAATTATAAACACATATTTGAAAATATCTGAAATAAAAATTGGATAAATTTGATCATGGTCAAATTCTATAGACTCTATGTGACAAAATTAGACCATTGTTCAACCTTATTAAATATTTGTGATTCTTGACATGAATTGAAAATATATTTATTGATATGAAATCAAATCAATGTATTATAAAAAGGAACAAAAGTTAATTCATTTTTTGCATAAAATGTTTGAAATTCAATGAAATTATTATTTTTATTCAATATTTGTATCAAAAACTGAAATTTCATTCAAAGCTTTGGTAACCCAGCGTTAATATCGTCTTCAATACCGCATTCATCACTACCTCTGAGTATTTTGAAATAACCATGGTCACCCCAGTCAGAGTTCCATGAGTTGGCGACTAACCAATAGGGCACTTGATTCTCAACACCCCAACCAAGGATTCTGATGGCGTGTCCGCCTAATACCTGATCACTATGTTTCTGATAAACACCTATTATTTGATTAAAAGTAATGAACAAAAAGTTGAGTTATATTTCATTGAAACCTGATTTATAGGTTGGAAAGTCTGCGTAGACAGTGAAGTCAGCCTCAACAGGGCCATTCTTCATTATCTCTGCCTGGATCTGTTTTACATCATTACTAATACTGAAAGCTTTAGCTCCAAAATGTTTGTCATTAGAATAACTAACATTATATCCCTTCTCACACATGTGAACACAAGTTGGTGTCGGCTTCAGACAAATGAGTCAATAAATCAAACTTTAATTTAATTATTCAAACGATTCATAAAATTTAAAATCAGTTTTACCTGAATATCTCCACAGGGTTTCAGTTTGCCGGTTGTGTGGTGTTCACACGCAGCGATCACATAGGGTTGACATCCCTTATGACTTTTATAAAGACCGCCGGAAACCAAACCAGTGTCGACCCAATAACCCCAAGCGGCGCCCGGAAAGCCTCCTTCACATCCCATACCGCATGAATCACAACATGAAACCAAGTCCTCAGCAGAAACTTCTACGACTTGTTTGCCTTTAGAAGCGATGCATATTCTGTCAGACATGGCCTCAACGGCACCGAAAGCCCAACACGACCCTGGAGTTCAAGTAATAGTTAGATTTTGTTAATTATGTTCAAGTTAAATATATATACCACACGACCCTTGATCTCTAATCTCACTAATGGACGGACAGTGAGGCCATTGAGTTCGGGAGTCGAAGGAGTCAGGAATCTCAACATTTTCGACATCATGTCTAACGACAGGTAATCTATAGTTTTTGTTATCTCTGTGGACACCCATTAGTCCTTTGATGTACTCAAGAGTATATCCGTCAAAATTCTTTGTGGCCTTTGAGTCAGAAATTTGAATTAATATTAATTCCTAAAACAAAACAAAAATACCATACTTTCCAAGTAGTGTTCATTTGGTTGATGTAATCAATCATTTTATCCGACAAAGGATCGATGTCTTTAGGAATGGTATTCCTCAAAGACAACTGCATCGACCCAACGACGCAAACAAACAGCAAAAGCGATGCAAAAAGTTTACACATTTTGTCTAAACTCTAACAAAAATAATTGATTTTTTAAATCAATTGTTGTTTTTATAAGTTTTGAATATTTGTTATCAATTGAAAACAAATTATAAGTTTTGTCAAAAATACTTGAATAGACTCTTCAGTTGTTGCTATCATTCCTATCAATACATTAATAACCGTTTGATTGAACTCTTATTTTATTGATTTATTCTTATCTTTAATTGACTCTTCAATTCTCATTCACTCTATGTTTGAGTCAAAAACAAACTGAACCTGAATAAATATTAAAAACAGTTTCGTAACATTTTGTTTATTGTTTAAAAATTTCAATTAAGTTTAGGAAAAATAAATTAAATATTCATTAAACCGTTGAAATGTATTGAAAAATAATTGATATTTTATTTTCTCACCGAATGATTGACTTTTTCTTTGATTCATATCTACAACAAAAAGACAATCAAAAAACAAAGTCAAGAGTTTATGAAAGCATTTATTACTTAAGTGTTTAATAAATCAATGTTCAATACAATTGTGTTTTTCTTATACTTTCGATAACTTTTGATAATCCGATAAACAATTTTAGTACTGAGAAACAAAGGCTTAAACTAATCAGTGTTCTCCTCTAATATCAATACCCCCTGACGTGGATGTTCTTAAAGTGATTTGGAATTGTCTTAAATAATTATATAATAAATGATTATTTGATAAAAACTCATAAAATTATATGAAATATAAAAATGAAAATAAAATTTAATTCAATTTATTCATGAAATCTTCAATTCTTTGTTCCGATATATCGTTACTCCAAACCCCACTCTCTTTGAAATGGGAACCGACTATAACTGCGTTGACATTCATTTCAATGAAATCCTTTATATTTGATTCATTCACTCCAGAACCGATGAGCACAGGTATATCAACGCAGGATTGTTTGATAGCAAACACTTCTTTTAGATCAGGCGAGTGCCCAGTCCTTAGTCCTGTGACGATAACGCCATCAGAAAGAAAAAATTGCGATGATTTGGCCATTTCTATGACATTGACATCACTGGTAATAGCGTGGGAACAGTGCTTCTTCTTTATGTCATTCAATATTAAGATATGATCAGCACTTAATTGCTTTCTATATCTCAACAAAGAGCCGGCACATCCATCAATATACCCCTCGTCAGCTATATGTCCAAAAACAAAAGACTCGCATCGAATAAATTGTAGATCAGAGGCGACGGCAACTGCCAGTGCCTCGTGATTGAGTGCTGCCAACACCTGAACCCCAATCGGTATATTAGGCACACATTTCTTTACTTCTGAACAAATTCTTGTCATTATAGCCGTCACCTCAGGTCCGGTGTCTTTACGCGTGACATAAGGGATGTCAAACATATTTTCAATACAAATAGCGTTTAAATTATACTTTTTATATATTTCTGATTCTTTACAACAAATATCAATCAATTGTTGGACATTTAAACCGCCCAAAGGACTGGTGGGTAAACCCTTGACGTGAATCATACCTATAATTGATATTTTATTCTTTAAAGCATTTTTAAATACATTTGAAAAACGATTCATATTTTTATAATTGAATCAAAATTACAATAAATTGATATCAATATTGAAAATAATATTTATATTTCATATCTTTATATAAAATCAAACAAATGATAATTATTTGACAAAAATAACGATAAATTGTAATAATATTACAAATAATTGAAGAAATTATAAATCATTTGAATAAATAATCCAAAAGTAGTTTTCGGTCTATTTTTCCGCTTTTGTTTTTAGGTATTTCCTCGATCAGATAAATTCCTCCCCTGATCCTTTTAAGCGGTGTTATTTGATCTAAAATTCAATACAAATAATTTAGTATTTAAATAGGAAAGGTATGGATTGGGAAAGTAGTGCTAATAATCTAAATAAATTGAACCAAGCACAATACCATTTACAAATTGTAGTATTTCTTTAGTGTTTATATTATCCTTATATTGATGTTTGACGACAACGAAAGCAGTCGGCAATTGACCAGAAATAGGATCTGGTTTTCCAACTACTGCTACATCACTGACAGCAATATGTTTGAGGAAAAGGGTCTCCAACTCTGTGGGCGAGACTTGCATTCCATCTGTTTTTAGCAGTGATTTAATTCTGTCGACAATAAACAGATTGCCTCTTAAGTCATAGTATCCCAGGTCTCCGGTGTGTATATAATTGTCGCAATCAATCGCTTCTTTTGTCGCAACACTGTTGTTGTGATACCCTTTGGATGTGATATTAATATTTCAATGAATTATTACATTCATTCAATGATTTAAATTTCAAACCTTTGAAAAGTGTTGGTCCGGTAACACATATCTCTCCCCTTTGATTGGCTGATAATGTTTGACCGGAATTACAATCAATTACTTTAATTTTATTGCCAGGGGTTGGAACACCGACGCTATCATAGTGTTTGCTGCCATAATCTCCAAAAGCTGTTAAAATAGTCATTTCCGTCATACCATACCCCTGTCTGAAGTCATCAATATTTGGGTATTTCTTCACAACCTCTTCAGCACATCCTTCTGGCAGAGGCGCGCCGCCACAAATCACTTTCTTCAACGAACTCAAGTCATATTTAGTGCCTCTTTTCAATAGATTCATGAAAAGAGATGCCGGCGCTGACAGCGCTGTGATCTTGTATTTCTCTATGGCTTCGAAGAAAGTGTTTAAATCAAACTTTGGATGTAATATAAGTTGTGATCCGTTATTGATTGACATAATCAGTTGGTTTACTCCAGATATATGAGCAGTAAATCCATGACCAGATACTATGTCATCACTGTTCCTGTTGTAGGCTTGAGGTGTAGAGCCGATGGATATAAGAGCCACCAAATTGTAATGAGAGAATAAACACCCTTTCGGTAGGCCTTTGGGTATAAAAAGTATCAATAATTGTAATATAAATAAAGTGTTTGTATTCACACCTGAAGTACCACTCGATTCCAAGATTAAACAAATATCTTGTTTAACATCTTTTGGTTCATAAATCTCATCAACACTTAAAGGCTTTGAATTTTTCATTAAATTTTCATATTTTAAAAAATTAGTGTTTTCTTCACAACCGATGGAAATATCAAATACTATTCCTCTCTTGTAATGAAATAAATAATAATTTTATGAATAATATTCTCTTTTTTATCACAAAATCCAATCAATTCTTACAATGTTTTCAATTGATTCACAATTTCTTATTTGTCGCCACTTTTGTGAACTGATGGCTAAGATTTCAATTTCCCTTTCTTTCATCGTTTTATTTAATTCACCTAAAATTCAAATCTTAGAGTAATAACAAATTAATGTGCACTCTATGTAGGCTCACCCAGGGTGTCATTTCCTCTCATAGGCACAGCTATACCGCCGACAAAAATACCTAAATTTTGTTTAAAGAAATATTTTATTAATTGATTTAATATTAAAACATATAAACCAAACCTGAAAGCAAACAAACCATATATTCATAGCTATTATCGCCACAAATACCAAACGTTTGCTTTACTTTTAAACCGAATTCTAACCAAACTCTAGACATCCGGAGACAGTCTTCAAGCAAATGAGAAAATGTGAAACTCTTTCCGGTATTGTATTCAGTCTTTAATTAATCCAAAAAATTTAAATATTTTACAAAAAAAGTTGAAAACAATGAAAATATACCAAAAATAAGTTGTTTCCAAAGTATTTCATTCTTTCAATCAATAATTTTGAAATTGAAATCACCGGGATATCAATTGTAGGGAAAGGAGACTCAATTATATGGTTACTCATATTATGATTTGTACTAGCACATTCACTCATTTCAATTATTCTTCTTAATGATTCTCAGTTTTATTATAATTTAGTTTATGTTTTATACTTTAGTATTGAGCAAGGTTATTGATTTAATAGCTAAATGGTTATATACTTATAGCCATTGGTGTTATAATTTGAAGAGATATTTTACAAAATTGTATTTATTTATCATTTTATATAAATATTGAATTCACTATTGATAGTATTGAAGGTCATTTACAATCAAACAAATGCCAACTCTTTTATAAAAATCATTATAAAATAAAATAACATTTTTGTCATTCAATAAAATTCTTATTTGTCTGGATTGAGAATACGACTAAATGTCCATGGTCTAAATAATTTAATTTTCGCAATCAAACTGCTAATAATAAGTAATATTACTGTATTTAATGATTCGTCATTTTAAAGAATGGTTAGCAAGGTTTATTTCTGATTGCACTTCGATTGAGAATATATAAGATTTTAGTTTGTAACAATGAGACAATGATAAATAAGCATGCTAATAATTATTAGTACTAATTTTAAGACCTTTCATTTTCACCTCATTCACCTTGATCATTCAATTGATACAACACATAAAATGAGAAAATATTATTTCAATTCTTCATATAATTTCAAAATTCAATGTCATTTGTGATAACAGTTTATGCAATCAATGAATAGATTTGAAACAATGTTTTATTTTTTTAAAACAATCTTTTAATACATTTTGTGATTCAAATGTTTTTTACAATAATTTTAAATAAAATTTATTTCAAAATAACAGAAAATAATAAGAATTTGTGAAAAAATAAAAGAATAACTGAATTAAGAGTTTAATTAGAGTTAAGTCTAACTAAATGTAAAAATGGTTAGAAAAGGCACCCTTTGATCAAAAAGACGTGAATAACCACTAAATAAACTAAAATAGCAATCCTTTTGTATTTAGCATTCGGTGGTCCTCTCAGTAAATAATGTTTTTGCTTAGATATGAAACGTTTGGCGGAATTGACACCAATTTTATCTCCATTTCCTTCATCTATAAGAAGTGAAAAACTGGACGAATGTATGGGTGACTCAGAATCTATTGCTTTTGGTTGACTCCAAAAGGTTTGCTTTTCGTCTTCCAATTGGCGTCGTTTCTGACGCTCTGTCTGTAGGGCTGAGTCCAGATTGGATGCCATTGACTGCAAGTCTTCGACTCTTTTAGTGAGTTCTTCATTGCGTTTATTGCTTTCAATGAGTTCTTCTTCGTTGACATTCTTTGAAGCGTTTTCTTTAATCACTTTAAGTTTCTCTTCCAATGAATTCACTTCTCTTTCTTTTACTTTGAATTTTGCCGCAAATCTCTTGCACTTCAACTCTAATTCGTGTTTTTGGGCTAAAATGGTATTTAAATAAGTATTGAAACAAATATAACAATAAATGAGTGAAAAGACATTCAATTAATACCTAATTGTGTTTGTCTTTCGGTTTCCATTTGAGCCAAAAGTTGGTTCAATTGATCACTATTTTGGTCACCATTTGATTGAAACATCTCTTGTAGTCGTCTCTTCTCATTGCGTTCGGACTCCAATTGATTGGTCAGGGATTCAAGGCGTGAGCGGTATATCATTTCCTGTTCACTATCTTTAGCGGCACTGATATCACGACTCTTACCTGTATTTTCTTCCAACTCTTTTATCTTTCGTTTTAACTCCTGTTCCAAAGCAATCAAATTTGAGTTATTTGTCTTCAAAGACATCATCTCTTTTTGAAACATAATATCCTTTTCTGACAATTGCTGTTGTAATTCAAAAATGCGTGAATCGGTAGCCGTTTGTCTCTGCATTTGTTCGTATTTGATAAGACCCTGGGATTCATCTAATTTTGATTTATAATAGCATTCCTTTTCTGTAAACTCTTTAATCATTTTTTCATATTTTTCATATTTTCGTTTCATTTTCTCATTAATTGTCTGCAATTTTTCAATTAAAGACTCCCTTTCCTGAACCTGAGCCCCAAAACTCTCCAACTCCAGGCTATAATTGCGTTTCAATATATCCAGTTCATATTCAGTTTCTGAACTCTTTGCCTCATTTTCGGTTTGAATTTTCACATATTCTTGGAGTTGTTGTTCGAGTTCTGCTATTTTGGTCTTCAATTCGGTCTCTATTTCCACAAAATTATTGCAATTTTTCTGTAGATTTGCATTCATTTCAGTCAACGATTGGATTTGAGGATTGATATCAGAATTGCTTTCATTAGATCCAAACGACTGTTGAATGAGTTGTTTGTCTGAAATTAATTGTAGTTTTTCTTCATTTAGTAATTCAATTAACTTTTCCTTTTCAGACAAAGCACTCAAATTGTGTTCATTTTCTTCCTTAAGACTACTTAAAGATTTTGTTAACTTCTGAATCGTGTCTTCATTTTGTCTCAGATTTTCTTCAAAGTATAGAAAATTAAATTTCAATTAAATTGAGAGTTAAATACAAAAATCATAATAAAGTATAAAATGTAAAATCAATTTGAATACCGGTTTCAATGTTTTTGTTTTGCAACAAGAGATCCAATTCTTGGCATTTGGTCTGCAATTCATAAAACCCAAACTCAAAGCGCTGTTTGTCTGAACTCAAACTCTCGACAGTATTTTGCAAATCAATTATTTGTTGATTTGTTAGTAATCTTTCATTTTCTGCCTTTTGTTGCAATTCTTGCAATTGTTTTGCACTTGAATTTTCAATTTCATTCAAAAAGTGTTTCATTTGCTCTAAATTTGTGTTCAATTCTGAGTTATGTTTCTTTAAATCATCGATAGTTTGGTTCAAATCATTGATTCTGTCGTTTTGTATGCCTTCGTATTCGTAATGGTTTTGTGAACTAATGTTTTGCAAATCAAACTCCAATTGTGTTAACCGTTGTCTCAAATCTTGGTTTTCATTCAAAACAATTGTTTGGTTTTCTCTTTCGTTCTCCAAAACCTGGTTTACTTTATTTGTTTCTTGAATTGCACTCAACTTTTCGGCCTCTAATCTATCGATTTGATTGCGAGACTCATCCAAATGAGACTTAAAATGTTAGAAAATAATTAATAATTGAAAGACTGTTAACATAAGTGATACGTAAGACTCAATCAATAAGTCTTACATTCAGTCAAACGTTTGCTTATTATCGGCAAAACTATTCAATGTCTATATCTATAGGGTTTAGATATAGTCGTCAAATGTTGCCTTAATTTCATAAATGTTTAGACAATAGAAAATCAATCTCAATGAGGATAAAGATATAAATAAGGGGGAGGGGGTTATAAAAAGGAATATTTATTCAAGGCTACTTTACATCTTTGGAAATAACTGTAAATATTAAAACAAGACTTACTTTGTATTCATTGACTGAAGTATTCAATTGTGTGACAGAAGTGTGAAAATCGTTTTCTAATAATTGGTTTTGTTGTTGAAGTGAAGCAATGGTTTCATTCAAACACTTAATTTCATTGTTTAATAAATTCTTATCAATATTTGCATCACTTTTAGCCATCAATTCATTCATCGCTTCATTTAATTTCATTTCTTTGTTTTCCAACTCTTTTCTCATTTCTTCAATAGTCAACAGATTTTGTCCTTCTTTTGAATCAAACAATTCTTTTGCAGATCTCAACTCATCCGACAACTTCTGATTCAAAGCTTTTATTTCACTCTTATTTGAATCGTTTTCTTCATTCAAGTCTTCAATTTGTCTCAAAAGAGTTGTTATCTCATCATTATTTTGAGACCCAATGGATTCAAACCTCTTCGCCATCTCATCGTTTTGGTTCATAAGGTCTGTCCTCTCTTTCTGAACGTCAATAATATTATTATTCAAAACTTGGATTTCATTTTGTTTTTCAGTCAATAATTCTTCAATTTCTTGCATATCTTCGACTTGTTTTCGGATCTCTTTTTGCAAATTTTCAATCCTTTGGTCTTTTTCACGGATCAAATCATTTTCTTCAAAATTTTCCTTTTGTAGACTTAATTGAAAAAATAAATCAATTATTGATTTCATATTTAAATTAAACAAAAATATATTACTTTTCAAGTGATTTCTTAAGCATTTCTTTCTCTTGGCTTTCAATTTCAATCACTTTAATCAAGTTCTCCATCTGTTTGGCCAGACTTTGGTTCTTAACCTTTGCCTCTTCAAGCCTGGACTCTAACTCTTGCTTTTGTTCACACATTTCAACAATTATTTCAATTTTATTATTCAATAAAAGTTTATTTTCTGAATAATTGTTGTCTAAAACATCAAAAGCTTTACTTTTCTCTTCAAAAACAGTTTCCAATTCCTTAATAAAACTCTTCGACTCTTCCTATGAAACAAAAAATTTATATAATTTTTCAATAAATCGTATTTTGTTTGCAATAAAACTGAAAAAATGATCGAAAATGAAATGAAAACTTAAATGAATATCAAAAACGATATTAAGAAACGAAAAAATGTCATTAAATTCAAACTAAAAACTCATAAAAAACTATTAATTTTTGTTTTATTTTAAATAATGTTTGAAAAGAAAACCTAATAATAAATGTAAGACTTAATCGTATCTATGGTTATGAATGTTATGAATGACTAAGTAATGAAAAACACTTCAAAATTAAGTTTTATATGAACTGAATATATGACACGGAATACCAATTCCCACAAAATTCATAAAACATAATATTGATGACTGACTGACCTGTTCTCTCATCAAATAAATAGTTTTAGTGTTTTCTTCATTAATAATCTTTTCATAGTTTTTCAATTCTTCTCTCAATTCATCGATTGTTTTGTCTTTTTCTTCGATCAAATCATTTTCAATATGTTTTGAGTTTTCAATTTTGTTTAACATTTCAATTGTTTCCACATTTTGTTGTTTTTCTGTTTCTAAAAGTATTTTCAAATTTTCTGTTTTTTCAATTAAAACACTTTTTTCACTCAAAAGTTCAGACATTTCTTCATTAAGACAATCCATAGAGTGTTCCAAATGAGTGACTCTTTTCATATGATTTGATTCTAAATCTGAATTAATTTTTTTCAAATTTTCAATTTCTGTATTCATTTGCAAACATTGTCTCTCATTGTCAGCAGATATTTCAGATAATCTCAATTCCAATTGTGAGACAAGAGAAGTGCTGTTATCTAACTGTTCCTTCAAATCTATGGTTTCATTTTGCAAGCGTTGAATGTCTTCATTGAGTGCTTCAATAAAATTCATTTTTTGGGATTCAATGTCTTCTTTTTCAATAACTATTTGATTGTAATTTGATTTTTGTAATTCAAGTTTGTCTTCAATTGATCCCAATTTCTCAATCAATTCATTGCATTGTGTTTTCAATTCTTCATTAATGTTAACTAAACTCAAGTTTTCTTTCTTTGATTTTTCTAATTCTTCAGTCATTACAACAATTTGTTTATCTTTTTCATTGAGAATGTCTTCAGACTTCTGTTCCAACACTTCCTGTAACTCATGAATCAACGAATCCTTGTCTGCGATCATATTCTTTGACTTTATGGCCAAATCAGACAACTGTTGTCTTACGGCTTGGATTTCACTATCTTTTCCACTAATCTCTGTCTTCAAAGAAATCAATTCATTGTTAACTGAATTAAAGATTTGTTGATTCACTTCAAAGTTATGATTCATTTCATCGATAGTTGTCTTAAATCTATCCTTTTCTTCGTTTAAACTATTGTTAATGTCTTTTATTTTTTTCACTTCACTGAACACCCTTTCCCTATCCTTAACCACTTTATCCTTTTGTAAGTCAAGTGAATCGTATTTAGCCATCAATTCATTGAACCTAATCTTCAACTCATCCCTCTCTGCGCGCAACGAATCCCTTTCCAACTCAATGTCAATCACCGGTGGTTTTGAGCCATTAGTTCCTTCCACTTCCATAAGTCTTAATTGAAGATTACCTTTCTCCATTTCAAGCTCACAAACCCTTTCCTTCAACTTTTCAATTCTTTCCTTTTCTTCCTCTCTTTGGACCACTTCATCAAAGCTAACATTCAAAGCACCGGTAGGTTGTTGTTGTGATAGAAGTACTTTAATGGCCCGATTGCGGGCCTGAAGTACTTCATTCTGTTCCTTCAGGTTCTCCTGTTTTCAATGAAAATATATTAAATAAATGGTTAAAAATGAAAACCAAAGCACAAGACCTGTAGATCCATAACAAAGGTCTCGAGATCACAGATCTTTTGATTCATTTCCATTATTTTGGTGTCTTTGTAGACAATCTGTGCAAACATTTCATTAACGCCTTCGCCAGACGTCGACTCATTAACGGTAATCACTTCCACGTCTTTGTCGTCGTTTTCCTCTTCATATTTGATTTGTTTGTCTTTCAATGTCTGTAATTCTCTTCTCATTAATTGATTTTCATTATCTCTTTGTTGCAAAAGACCCCGACTTTCGTCCAATTGTTTCTTCAGTAATAAATACTTTCCTCTATTCACCGATTCAGTGGTCAACGAAGAACTCATATCAGAAGAAGTGGTTATCTTTTCATCACTTATTGAATCCCTTTTAATGGGTGACGACTCAGAGCCAGAGGTTGTCTTAGATTTGTGTAAAAACTTTAATTTATTGAACTTTGACTGCAATTCATTGAATTCAGATTCCCTTCCCTTCAATAGACTCTCATTTTTCTGAAGCCTTTCCTTCAACTGATTCACTAATAACTGCTGTGAAGACAGATCTGAAGATATATCTCTTGAATCCATGGATTAGTCTTTGGATTAGTCTTTCTATTAATTTATATTAAATCTGTTTTAAAATTCAAAAAACAATAAAATAATCAAAAATTAATTTAAAAATAATTTGTTTTACTTTTTATTAATTAAGGACTGAATTAAAAGTGATTGAAAACACGTGGCATTCAATCAGTTGTCAATCAAATGGTAATACTTTTCATGTCTTTGTCTGCAATACAAACACAAATTGTCTTTCAATACAAAACTGATCTCAAAATGAAATTTTCAAAACTATTGACAAAAAATAACATTAAATTGAAATACAATTAAATATTGTTTGCCTTTAAGGCTATTGAACGACAAGTGCTGTAAAACCGCAACAAATCATCACTTTTTTAGGCATTTTATAAAAATATAAAAATTGAAAAATATATGAAATATATTCACAACTAATCTCTAAAATCATTGATAACTTCAATGCTATTCAAAGATGTTTTCATTGAAATACAATTGCATTTGATTTTTGTCTTTATATCCAAATTAAGAGTTCATTGAATTGATGGCCAAATAGTTGTAAAATAGTCTTCAATTGTGACACAAATTATGTCCAAAAATGAGATATATTTTGTTTACATGTCATTCAAAACAACAGAGAAATGAATGGATGACTGAAAACACCATTCCTTTGGTTATTAACACATCATTTGTGAACGCCATGTGTTTGTCTTCAAGTGATTGATAAACAGCTGTTATATTGATATAAAACAATACCAATGAGTGAGAAATGTGGCGATCATTGGATCAGTGGTTGAATCAGTGCTGCAGTCAGTCATTGAATCCACAATTAAATCAATCTTTTAATTGATTTTTACATTATTTTTAGTTTATTTACAACTTCTCTCATAATATGTGTTAAAATGTGTTAATCATTGATATATTTATGCAATAATTTGTTAATAATAGTTAATAATACAAGACATTAGAGATTAGACTCATTTAAATCAGAGTTTCATTCAAATCATTGTATTTTAAGTTTAATTCAATTTAATCCGGGTATGAATCGCGTCGAGAACCGGAAAGGTATTCAAGTATTCAGGGGTTTATTCATTAATATTTTATTAATTATTTTTTAACCCCTTTTATAGTGTTTGCAATTCAGGCCAAAAAGAAACGATCAAAAGCTCCGAAAGGAAAGCATAAGAAGAGTAATAATAATAATAATAATAATAACTATAATAACAATTCAAATGAAGATTTTAAGTCTATTGGCAATTCAGGTGCGGATAATAAGGGGTAAAAACTATTTTCAATTATTTGCTTATTCTTATAATTCTTGTGAATATTTGCCAAAAATTAATTCATTTTTTGACAATTAATGCAAAAATCAAATGAAAATATCTTTACTTATATTTAATGCCAAATATTTTTGTTTATTTCAAACCTTTATTTCATTTGACTATAGATTTGAGTAAAAGTTTTTACATTAAAATACATTTCTTTCACTTTTATCTCAATTTAATTATAGATTGAATCAAAATTTAAAACAATTTATAAATTGATTATTTTATACCCCTTAGTGTTGTCTATATTTTCAATTTAATAGATATTAAAATCCCTTAAAAGTTGAAAATTAAACAATTATTGAATGAAAATTAATTTCAAATATAATTATCGTTTAAATTGTGCTAAAAATGACTTCAAAAACAATTTTTTATTTATTAAATTATTGATTGATTTTTAACACAAATTATTGAAATGTTTTGTTAATAATAGAAATAGTTTTACAAAAACTACTTTAAAATCAGTCATTCATTCACTTATTGGCACAGAAAGGGGTTATTTCAGGAACATTAGGCTAAATGTCATTTTATGTCGTTTTCAATATCTGTTTAAAAACAACTCTTTTCGTACAAATAAAGTCTAAAATTATGAATGATTTCAGTGTTTAGTAAATAATTACTAAATTGTTGTAAACATTATATTTCGTCAATCAATACGATTGGTCGCAGAAACTGTTTATCCCTGAATATACGGCATAACTTTGTCTGACAGGGGATTACATCAACTGCACAGTGGCTTCAATGCACTGTTGTTTAGATCTGCGCCAAGTTATCTATTGTAAGCATTGCAGTGAAGTGTCTTTCATGGAGTTTATCATTGATATTGATTTTTGATTGAATTGTGTTTCAATTGTGATAACAATTAATATAATCACTAAATGTTTGCAAAAATTGTTGAAATGTTTAAACAATTTTGAATCAAATTATTTGATATAATATTCAAAATGAATGAAAATAAAGACAAAACACTATTTTCTAAGCATTTAATGATTGACTGAATGTATAAATGAATTGTTATTTAAATTGCATTCAAAAGTGAATTCTTTATAACTTATGAACAAATGCTTTGCAAACACTTATTACAAATGGTTTCTTCACCTCTTAGAAGGTCTTCTCCAGCAACTGATCAAAGGCCACGAAATGCTCGACCCGTTAGACGCCATTTGCCTGTAATTAATAGTACAGGTGTAGTGTCGGCCGTATATCAGACCCCCTTTGCTTCAAATAGCAATTACTTTAATTGTAGTCCTAATAGTAATATTAGTTATACACGTGATATACACCCGCGCGAGCGAGCGCTCCAACAAATGCAACACAAATGCTGTGATTTCGAACAGAGCACCGGACAGTCGGTTCATTCCAACTCCTCATTGCCTTATTGTGATAATAGAGATAGAGATTCAAGTGATTGTGATCTCAATAAAATAGAGTGTGATATCCATAGTAGAGATATATTACCGCCTTTGCCTCCAATGCCTCCAATTCCCAGATTACTGCCTCAGCTCTGGCAGTGAGTATTGGCATCAAATATGTGTTCATTTTTGGCAATAATTATATTTATATTGAATAATAAATTGTTGTATTTTTTATCTATTGTTTCAAATGTTTGTATTTTATTTGTTATAAACCCATAGAAGAGACGACAAAAGTCCTCCTTTGCCTCTCTATGAAGAGGAAGATGACGAGGAATTGGTTGGATCTGATGAGGATGAACAGGAAGACCCACAAGACTACATGAAAGGGGGTTACCATCCCGTGAAGATTAGCGATGTATTCAATAACCGTTATTGTGTTGTCCGCAAACTGGGTTGGGGTCACTTCTCAACCGTATGGCTCTGTTGGGACTTAACGTAAGTCTCAATTGATTTCACATTCAATTAATGTCAACTCAAAGACAAAAACATTTTATTCAATGTTTAGTGAAAAACGTTTCGTTGCCCTCAAGTGCGTGAAGAGTGCCTCACATTATACGGAGACAGCGATCGATGAAATAAAGCTTTTGAAAAGTGTATGTGTTTTCAGACTTTAATCAAAATATATTCAAAACATTTATTTGATTCCAATTCTTAGGTCCGAGAGAGCGATCCGGACGACTCTTACGGCGACCGAGTGGTCAAACTATTGGATGACTTCAAAATAAGTGGCATCAATGGCACCCGTATGTCATCACTCATCCTATTATTACTCATTAATTGATTTTCTATCAAATGTTTTCTTCAGACGTTTGTATGGTGTTTGAGGTCTTGGGCTGTAATCTATTGAAACTTATTATTCGCTCCAATTATGAGGGAATACCTATCGCTAACGTCAAGACTATTATAAGACAGGTATTTGTTTGCAATTAATTTCTGATTTAAATTTACGTCAATTGATGACAGGTTTTGGAGGGTTTGGAGTATTTGCACACCAAATGTAAAATAATTCATACGGATATCAAACCCGAGAATATATTATTGACTGTCGATGAAGGCTATGTAAGACGACTGGCCAATGAGGCCTATCATTGGCAGCAAATGGGTGTCAAACTCCCGGGTTCTCTCATTTCTACCGCACCAAAAGAACTGTTGGGTTCGTTGTGTTAATATCTGTGTATTTCTTAAGACTAAGTAAACCTAATCTACAGGTCCTTCGATGTCAACGAAAATGTCTAAAAATAAAAAGAAAAAATTGAAAAAGAAGGCCAAAAAAGTGGCCGAAATTCGGGAGATCCAAAGAGCACAGTTGGCTGAAGTGGAAATGCAGGAACAGTTGAATATGCGATCTATTGATGATTATGATGACGACGAAGAACAGTGTATTCGTAGGAATGGTTTGGAACGGCTTTCTGCCGTCGATGAGGAGATTGCAGAAGCAGTGACATCAACCGATCGTCGAAGTCGTGTCACATCTCTTACGGCGTCTTCCGTTCACGACCTCTGTAATGGACATCACTATAAATCTCATACACAAACTGTCGTTCCTATAGACCAGTCCGATAATGATTGCGATACTGTTTGTGCGCTCAGTTGTAAAAATAAAAACCGTTTGGAAAGGTCTGAAAGCACTTTAGTTTCTAATAACCAAAAGTCTAAAGAGTCGGGAATGAGACGCGTCGCCAGTTGTCCTGGTATTCAACCGTTTTTCTCATTTCATACAATTATTATAAATATTATTATTTTAAAGATCACCAGAAAATGGTGGACAGAATACCCGATCCCTCACATGAAGTCTTGTGTGATATTAATGTTAAAATAGCAGATCTCGGAAACGCCTGTTGGGAGGTCTGGCCATCACTTGTTATCATTTATTTATTTATCGTTTATTTGACTTAAAGGACCATCACTTCACTGAAGACATCCAAACCCGTCAATACAGATGTCTGGAAGTAATACTCGGCGCCGGTTACGGCACACCGGCTGATATCTGGTCGACGGCTTGTATGGCCTTTGAGTTGGCGACCGGCGACTATCTCTTTGAACCTCATTCTGCAGAGGAATACTCCAGAGATGACGACCATTTGGCGCATGTGATTGAACTCTTGGGTTCCATCCCTAAGAACATTGCATTCGCCGGCCGTTACTCTCGAGAGTTCTTCAATAAAAGAGGTTTTCATTTGTTTTTGTCTTTAATTTGAATTAAAATTTATATATTTTGACAAAAATCAGGAGAACTTCGAAATATTCATTCATTAAAACCCTGGGGTTTGTATGAAGTGCTGACAGAGAAGTACAGTTGGGAACCGTCTAAAGCGGAACAGTTCGCAGATTTTTTGCTCCCAATGCTAGAGTACGACCCTTTGAAGCGAGCGAAGGCTCGGGAATGTCTCAACCATCCATGGCTTGTGGACAGTGATGTCGACTCGTTATAAATTATTTTTATTTTTTTTAACAAAATGTTTGAATGACTTATAAATTGTTTTTTAGATCAGAAGACCATTTGATTTGATTATAACTTAAGCCTAAAAACACAAAACTATTCATTCAGTAGTTATAAAGCAAACAGTTTTTCATTATTATATAAGTTTTGATTAAATTTTTAAATCTTATAATAATTTAACGATTTTTACATAAAATTTCATTTTTGCAGCTCTTCTTGTGTTTTGTTATCATTTCAAACAGTTTTCAAAATGTTTTCAAGTCTTCAATCGATTGTTTGATAAACCCTTTACTCTCCGCTCAAACGCCAAAAATTATTTCAATACAAATGTATTAATAATTTAAAACTCGTTTCAAATCTTTTTGAAACTAATTATTGATTTTATCTATTAATCAATGGTTTTATTATTTGTTATCAAAAATGATTTAATTATTCAATGATTGACTGAATTTTGCAAAAAAGATCGCAAAAACACTTGTTTTGAAGAAATGCTGAAAATAGTAATAAAATTACAAATTATACTCAATTTATACTCAAATTGTTTCAATCAATTCAAACCTAATTTTTATGGTTTAGTGGTTTAGTGCACCTATTCTTTGCGCACCTGATACTTATGAGAGGACAGGTAGCTTTTTTTTACAAAAGTAGTTATGAGTTATGATTTTATTTATCTTTGATTTATTGATTACAATATAATTGAATGCAATTTAAGACTCCGTTGACTGTAATTAATATCACTTATAATTGAATGAAATTTCTTATACCCCCTGAAAAGGTAGACAAAGTGTATAATATCAACAAAATTCAAGTGTTATTATATAAGACTAATAATTGAGAAACTATTTCAAGGATAACATGAGAGCGCAGTATCGCAACGGTGTTCAGCATAAACACCATTAGTTGATATCCGTTCCCAAACCAATGCAATACAACTTTTAGTGAACTCTCCCTTAAGTCGAAAGTGACTCACAATTAAGTAAAGTTCAAATGTTTTCGATCTTTAATTGATCTTAATTTTGGTCTAAAGTGAGTGAAACAGTAAAATCCAATGAATATTAATATTTAAGTAAAATATGTTTGAATTCAATCATAATTTTGAAGTTATTTAAGACAACCTTTAATTCATTACTACTGTATATATGATTGCATTTCGTCTTCTCTTGCAATGAATTTCATTGGAATTTCTGCGTTAAACAACAAAAACACAAAGTTTTGATCATTTTTATTAATAGTATAGACTCTATAGACAGTGATATACAGTGTGTCTACAGATTACCACTCATTTGTCTCCAAATGGCAATCAATGAGTACTTATTAACTGACAATTGAAACAAATGTCTGTATTTTTATTTTTCACCATTCAATGCAAAAGTGAGTTATATTTGTATGAATTACTAAATAATTAAAATCTATATATATGATAGTGAATTTCACCTGTTCCCACCTGCCCTCACATGTCCTCACCTTGATCTTATGATAACTAAGTTTAAATTATTAGCTAAATCTAACTTATTGTGAATCATTGTAAACCTTTTGCAGTGCATTATGTCTTAAACCTCAGTAGACTTGAGCCAAACCTGACATAACTGGGTATAAACTCTAACCAAACGATCCCAAACCTCAGCCTATCTACAGTATAGTCCCACAGCTAAGAGACTACAGAACTTTAACCTGACTTTAAAGATAGTAAAAGTAGTTATCATTTAGTTTTTGGCAAAAATGAGATTCAATTGTGTTTTATATAAAACAATGAAAGGATTGAATGAAAAGTATTTCTAAGAAACGAATAATTACTTTCAAAAGTCATTAATATTAATACAATTTGTAATATCTTATGATAATGTTTAAAATTATATCTTGAACACATCACGTTTACATCTTGATAATATTTGTTTGGGTGTATGACCGACAAATCAATGACTAAATAAGTGATAATCAAATGAAAATATTTTAACCTATCACATATTATAGTCCAAAGTTTAATTACAGTATTAATAATACAGTATTTAATGATTCACTGAATATTGAGTTCACTTTCAATATCGTTGTTAAGTTTGACTAATATTTGGTTTATATCTCAACAGAAAACTATTCAATACTTAAACAATGAATTACAAGAAACTGAAGACAAGACTTGAAATATCTTTCAATAATATATTGCTTTTTATATTAGTATTAATTGAGTTAACAATTGATGTTTCGTCGGAATCAAAGCAAATCCGAAATATGGAAACCATTTCATTCAATTCAGAGCCTGTTTTCAGAGTAGTAGTCAATATAGCAAACAATGATGTGATAGTCGGGGGAAGGAATTACATCTATAGGCTCTCCACAGATAAGGATGATCTGAGGAAAATTGATCAATTTAAGACAGGTCCTATCAATGATAGCATTAAGTGCTTGCCGGCACCAGAAGATTGTGAATTCAATAAAAAACTTGTGAATAATGACAATAAACATCTTTTTATTAATTATGAGAATAAGGGCTTTCCACTATTGTTTGCGTGTGGGGACGGTTATCAGGGACAGTGTATTGTGTTTAAATCGTACGACTTGTCATTGAACAGGACTTATGGTCTGCCCAACAATACATTCAATTTTGTAGGCAGTAAGACATCCAGTTATGCATTCTTAGCACCGTCGTCTTTGGGTAGTAGTGTTTTATATGTTGCACATGCATATGATGGCCGACCCATCGACTACAGCCCACCCTCTATATCGAGCCGAAGAATGAATGGATTTAAGGGTTTGTCTATATTTTCAGTAATACATAAATTCAGTCAAATATTAAGGGTTTTTGTGTTTTAGTTAACATTTGTTTAAATAGTTTTTCAATCCTTTATAAAAAATATTAAATTTCTAAAGGATTTGGATTAACACACGATGAAAGCACTTCCACCACTAAAGTAGACTTCGACCCCAAATTCAAAGAGACATTTCAAGTGAAATATGTTTTTGGATTCAATTACTCTCATTATTCATATTTCGTGTCCACTCAACCTATTAGTGTGAGGGACACTCAAGAATATGAGACAAAACTGATCAGAATTTGCCAAAAAGACAACGAATTCTTCTCTTATATGGAAATACCATTGATTTGTAGAGAAGATATTGGAAGTGATTTAAGTGCTAATAGTAAGCACAAGAACTTTGACTATTTGATGGCAAGCACAGCCTATTTTGGCAAAATTGGTTCAAAAAAGTACAGAGATTTAGACATAAGGACTGATTTCGACGCACAAACACTCTTTGTTGCTATGGGTGTGAAGACTTCGGGAACAGCTATTAACAAAACAATCGGTTCAGCCATTTGTGCCTTCAGTTTGAAACAAATCACTAAAGCCTTTACAGAAGCGGCTAAAGAGTGCTTCAGAGGTGGGAGTGAAGTACATATCCTCGAAGTTATTAAAGGAAAGAGAGAAGAGTGTCAGAGGATTGCCGTTGAGGTTAAAGACGACTTCTGTGGCACTGGTCGTAACCCTTACATCGGAAGCAATAGACCTTTGAATGGATTGTTTCTCACATCACTTGAAGGCATGTCTAATATTTATTAATTATTGTAACATCTGATTAAATACCTGTCCATTTAGGTCACGTCACATCACTGGCAGTAGCCGTTCAGAACTCAAGGACAGTCGCGGCGGTCGGAACAGACGATGGGTTAATAAAGAAAGTAATAATTGATAACAAATCTGAAAGTCCTTTGTTTGAAATGAATATATCTGACCAAACGAACGACCGTTCCATACGTCCCGACCCGGCCTTTGATATTCATGAGAAATATCTCTACTTATTATCTGGCAATCAATTGGTTAAGTTTCCCTTTGGGTCCTGTTCTCTGCATACAGACTGTGCTTCTTGTCTCAAACCGACTGACCCATTGAGATGCGGATGGTGTGGATCTTACTGTGCAACTGATGACGAGTGTCAAACCCCTACACTTATGAGTAGATCTATGTGTCCGCCGGAGATATTTGACTTCACACCTAAATCTGGGCCACTATTTGGCGGAACAATAGTCACTATAATTGGGGACAGTTTGGGAAAACCTCACAATTCATATGAAAACAGTAATATCCGGATAACTATTGCTGGCATTGAGTGCGATGTCATTGAATGGGAATCCAGAAGAGTTCAGTGCAAAACAAATGGCGTTCAAAAAGCAGTTTCCGGTAATTAGTTATCAATTAATTTGTTTTGAAATTGTTTTTCACTTAATATATGTTTATTTCAATATATTTCCTGTTTTGCAGCTCAAGTTGTGGTGAGTGTTCAGGACTTGACAGGAGGTCCGGAACGTCCGTATGATATAAACGGTACGACAACTTCTAGTGAGGAGTTTAGATATCTTGAACCACGGCTATTGGGTGTCTACCCGTCCTTCGGACCCATCGATGGCGGCACTGAAGTGACAATAATCGGAAAGAATTTACACATCGGTTCCAATCGGACGATATTTTTGGCTTCAATTCAGTGCAAAGAAGTGAACAATAATTTTCATTCAATTTAATTGTTTTTTAATTGTTTTTCATCTCTTATATAAAGACCGATAATAACAGCACTTTTCTCACCTGTATTACGGGTCCACAAACCATCCAAACCAATGACACAAGTGTTAGACTTTCTATTGACTCAAATGAACTGATTATGAACCAAAACCGAACCATAAACTTAAAGCCGGAAGGAATGGGAGACCAGACAATCAAAGATGAGTTCTATTCCCAGCAATGGAGTGAATACTTTGAGTACAAACCAAACCCAAAGATCTATTCATACGAACCAAAGGCAACCATCAGAAGCGGAAACACCAATATAACAGTCGTTGGCATTAATTTGAATTCAGTAAACAGACCCCGAATATTGGTGACAGCATTAATAAAAGGCAACCGACAAGAGGTCCGCAAAACAAGTGAGTGTCGGGTCAGTAGAGGCGGAACTGAAATGGTTTGTCCGACGCCTGAAATCGATGACAATATTTTCAAGGAAACTGAATTGAAGTTTGATTTGGACGGCGTTAGGGGTTATGCCAATCACTCAAAACTAGTACTCAACTACTTTCCTGACCCGGAATTCTCACCCTTTGATGAAAAGATAAGAAATGTTTATTTAGAGGAACCGTTGCTTAAGATTGAAGGAAAGGACTTGAGTGTCGATTATCCGATGGATATCCTGATCAGCAAATACCAGATTCCGTGCAATGTTTCCAAGAAATCGAGTTTTAATGGTATTTATTGTGTGATTGAAGGCAACGACAAAATCCTTAGAAGCGATGGAAGCGAACACATCGTCCAAATCAAAGTCGGAAACATTAAGTTCAGGTAATTATCAACAAAACAATGAATTCATTTCAAATCCCTTTAACTCTCTTATCATTGAAGTCCCGGTTCTGTCAAGTTCTCAGAAAAGCCCACTTATGTGAGCGCCGGTACGATTTGGTTGGCGGTATTGATCCCAATAATTGTTATTTCATTGGTTGCTATTGGTGTCGGCTATTACCTAAGAAGTAGAGGGGTTTTCCCTAAAAAAGTTCCGCCGTCTGTCCATTACACGTCTGGAACAATTGAAAACGGAGACCGACCAACCTACCAGTCCCAGCACTCCCAACCCTCATTCAACAGTAAGTTTGCACTCATTATAACAAATTCAATAAACTTTTATTTTTTAAATGCATTTGAACTGAATTTTGGGATAAATTTTGTTTAAATTAATAAAACATTGAAAAAATGAAAGTTTTATTGAATTGACTGCTTCTAAGCACTACTGGTGTGGGGTTTCACTCAGTTATCACTGTTTGCGATAAATGTTTGCTTATATCCTATCTATTGAATGCCTGAATGTATGCCTGAATGTAAGGGGTTTTGCATCCATTGATTGCAATAAAATTATGCATAGATTATGTTCCCGGAGAAGTCACACGTCCTTTATTATCAGTCGATTCGGGCATCGGTAGACGATATCAGGCATCAGAAGATATAATTAATTTACTGCGAGCCGAGCACATACTCATCGAAAGAAGTGATATAGAATTGGATCATGTGATTGGCCAGGGTCACTTCGGTTGTGTTTATAAGGGGTTTCTTCATTCTCAAGAGAAAGGAATGGAGAGGGAAGTGGCTGTAAAGACATTACACAGTTGTGAGTGAAAGCACTTTCCATTTAATTCCCTATAATTAATGAATTTCAAAAACCTTTAGCTGTTATAAGGGATGAGACAGATATCGATGCCTTCCTTCAGGAGGGGCTTATGATGAAAGACTTCAGCCATCATCACGTCTTAACATTAATCGGTGTCTGTTTTGAAGACGAGGGAACGCCTATAGTTGTCTTACCCTTCATGTCTAACGGAGACCTTTTGTTTTACATACGGAATGAGGAAAACAATCCAACGGTAAAAAACTTATTGATATTTGCCATTGAAATATCCAAAGGTATGGACTACCTGTCCAGTCAAAAGTTCGTGCACAGAGACCTCGCGGCGAGGAATTGTATGCTCGACTCAGAACTGTGTGTAAAAGTTGCGGACTTTGGTCTCTCTCGTGATATCTATGAAAGAGATTATTATAGCAGTGATAATAAAAAGACTAAATTACCCGTCAAATGGATGGCACCCGAGAGTCTTGAAAAGGGAACTTATAATACAAAAACTGATGTCTGGGCCTATGGGGTACTCGTTTGGGAGTTGCTGACCCGGGGGGTCACTCCATACCCTGATGTAGACAACTGGGAAATATTAAATTACTTAAAAGAGGGCCGACGTATGCCTAGACCTGCCTTCTGTCCCGAACTCTTATATTTTATTCTATTGAGATGTTGGTCAGTCGACTCTAAGTCGAGGCCAACATTTGCCGAATTAGTAGTTGAAGTGCAGGGTGTGATCACTACATTAGAGAAAGGGGTAGAAAAGCAAAAAGTTGAACTGGATAAGTGTAACACTTATATCAATTATCCGGTGCCTAATATTTATTATAACGACTCTCAGCCAAATGATTCAGATCTCAAACAACCCAAGGCTTCGACATCTGAGACCAGATGTTGAAAGAAAGGAAGTTTTGTTTTACTTTCAATTAAAAGCAATTATTTATTCATTGTTTTCAATACATTTCAAAACATCTCTTAATTTTAAAATCAAATTAATGTTGACTTCGTTTACAAAGTTGTCTTCAATTACACAATAAATCAAACATTAATTTAAGGCTAACTTATAATCAAAAGATTTTTGTCCAAAAATATTACATATATTTGAAACAATTTATTGCAATCATTGAACCATTTATTAATATTTGTGAACATATTTTACAATTTTATGAATTTTAGTGCCATTTATTGCCATTTTATTGTCTTTTATCAAAAGATTTATTTTATTTTATATTTTATATGCATTTTAAGTAAATTTTATTTATTTATTGAATAATACATTGTTTTTGAATCCAAACAAACATTTTATTACAATTTTATTGTATTTATTGAAGTCTTGCTTAAAATTGAATAATGTTATGATTAAATCAATAAAAGATTAAATTTTACAATAATTTTGATTAAAAATTCATTTGAAAATCAAATACAAGAGAATTGACTCAAAGAGTAGTAATTTTAAATTATTATTAATACTTTGAAATGAATTCATATAATACTGTTTGCAATGCGAAGAATCCATGAATACATCAAACAATTGATGGACTATTGAAACCGATTCTGATGTTTGAGTTGTTGTACAAAAAGCTTTAGTCGTTTGCATCTGTTTTAGTCGACATAATTCAAAGGTTTGGTACAAAACACTATAAAATATTTTTATAAATAGTATATTAATAAATAATTTTATCACCATCTTATGCAAATATTCGTATACAGTATGACCAAGGTGTATAATTGAAATTCTATTATTGAACTGGATTATAAATTATTAAAGTCTTTTATGACATGGAAATTGGAAACCTCTACCAAATTGTAAATTCTTTATATGATTTGGTAATCTTTTCTTCAAACTATTAATAAAAATGTTTTACACTTAACAAGGTAACTTAACCAATGGTAACATAAATTTCAAAACTATTGTATTGAATATAAAACCTATTGATTGAAATCAATGAAATAAAAGTGAAACTCCAGGATCTATTCTTTTTCATGTAATATGTTATAATAATTTCAATGTAATTCATACTCGCATTCATTTTTATTGATATCAGTGCTCATTAGTTGTCCAACTGATGAAAGGCCGGCATTAGTTTGCAAGCACTGAAGGAATTGCGTTGAATCCCAACATTTAATGTTTGAAATGATTGCTTAAAATTGTATTAAATTTTAAAATTAGTCAAAAATAAGTTAAAATTATATTTAAATTCAATGCCTTTTAAAAAAATTTTGTCGTCTTTTCCCAAATGATCGCAAATTTCATAATAAGTTTCAACAAAAGCCTTATTCCAAGTGTCGAACCTCTTTCTGCCCTCTTCTACACTACAGTCCACGTCCACTACATCTGAGGTACAGTTGAGAGCGTCATCGATGGCACTGTTAGGTCAGAAGAAAACAGATAATTGAATGCATTATTGAATACAAAATAAATTTAATAAATACTTGCAAACACTTTCCAAATATTCATTATTCAAGTGTTTTGTTTCACTATTGTTTGAATCCATAAGTTGTGCCAAATGTTTGTGAACGTCATTAAAGCAATCGTTGGCCAGACTTGGGTCACAATCTTCAGCCGAGACTATAAATAAAATTAAGTTTAAAATCGTTTCACTTTTTGTTACCAAAGATATCACCAAAAATTGTTATAACAATGACATTGAAAGTCATAATCGATTCAATCCTTAAAGATTTCATTTTCTTTTCAAATCATTGATTAAATTATATTTTCATTTATACAGTATATACAGTGTATTACAAATGTTTAGTCAATAGTTTGTATCCATTCAGTGGTTTCGACCCTTAAATTAATTTTATCAAACATTGAATCAAATATTCAATACATTGAAGGAAATGAATGAATGAATGAATGAATGAATGACAGGAAACAGTGCTTTAGTTAACAAAACATTTGATTAATTAATGAAACGTTAAATTTATAAACTTGGTCAGTTACATTAATCATACACTATAGATACAGAATATATGAGTTAATGAATGTTTTATATTTAAATAACATCTTGGTAATCAATATAATGATAATCAATATATACACCAAATCATTGATTGATTTTATGTCTATTGAATATAAATTAAAAGAATATTATGTTATAAAATGTTCATTCATTTAAAGCAATACATAAATGTTTTTACTATATAATTCAAGATTTATTAAACAGCCTTGTACAGTTTTATTATCTATTTTTATCCTACACAAGGTGATTCCAATTTTCAAAATCAATTATATTTTATCTCAGGTTTTAGCAATTTATCATTAATTCCTTACGATAATTGATACCTTGATCATTTTCAAACTCTATATTGTGAATAGATTATTGGAAGAAGAACTTAAGCATCTTGTGTGATCTAACAATTTGTGCATGATCAATTTGTGCATGATCAATTTGTGCATGATCATTTGATCAATTAATCATTGGGACGTAATTTGTGTTTTGCCCAAACTGTGAGATAATGTGGTTCTGGGATTGCATTGACGTATAATTTGAGTCACATTTTGAGGACTCATAACAAAATGTTTTTAAATAAAACGCATTTTCATTCAAATTATTATTTAATAAATCAATTAATAGTTAATTACTTTTCAATTGATTTCAATATTTCCTGATTTTAGACTCAATTATAGATTATTTTAATAATTAATTGAAATAATAGTTAATTAAAAATAAATTAATTAAAAAAATGCCTAAAAATTCAAAACGTGTTAAAAAAGGTTTGTTTTTCATGTCTTTTGTCTTTAATTGCGATTAAATTTGATTTTAATTTAAATATAAAAATAAATTTTAAAATAAATTAAAATTTAATAAAAATTTAAACAATTTTTTAATATTTAGTGAATTTTAAACAAAAATGTATTTCATTTACAAAAACATATGTTTTTATAATTAATTTAAATTTAATTAAAACTTTATTTAATTTTTGAATTAATGGCCAATTGATTGACATTTAGGGCCAAACACTGGAAACCATCGGAAAGACGACATCCGATCCGTTGTTAGCGATGACTGCGATTCGGTTAATGCGGACAACGTTTCCGTCACTTCGTATACGTCTTCCGCCAAATGGGAGGCCATTAGTGATGACCTCAACGGCGATGATATCAATAATGAAGACACGAATGGCTGTTATGTCGACGACTTTGAGGAGAAACTGATTGAAGCCATCGATCAGACAAACGTAAAGAGCGCTAAAACACGTCAAATGGCTTTAGAGGCCATTCGGAAGGCTTTGGTCACAAGATTTTGCTTTGATTTCCTAATCGATAGGTTTTGTCATCAAATGAAACCATTGTTTGAAACGACTTATGAATTGCTATTATTTACAGGAAAATAACGGTCGGAGACCTTTTGGATCGGTCGGTGCGACGCAAAGGGGAAGAGTTGGGTTCAGCGGCTCTCCTCTCGAGTGTTGTTTTACTAACTTTAGGCGCGTCTGAAGAAAACGCTTCTATTTTTCAGGAATTGGAGTCCCATTTGATACCATCCCTGACCGACAACTCAGTTGAGCCGTCCGTCAGATCTAAATGTGCGGTCGCTTTAGGGTTAGTATTGAATGCATTGTCTGAACCAACAAATGACTAACGATTTTATATTAATTGAAAGTTTGGGTCATTTTATAACAAACAATGGTTTGGATTCAATTGAAACCATTATGAACTTATTTGAGTCCATATTCGCCGCCTCTTTCTTCAAAGGCAACGGTGCTATCCCTACCCATACCACTGAAATATCGTCACTCCATTCAAGTGCTCTCTACTCTTGGACTCTATTGTTGACCATCTGTTCCCCGTCCTCAGCCTTACGTTTAGCCGAAAAACATATTAAGAAAATATCAGAGCTCTTGGAGTCACCGGATGTTGACCTGAGAATAGCCGCCGGAGAATGCATTGCAGTCTTACACGAGATATCCCTGGAATCGGACAATGACTTCGAGTTCGATGACATGAATCTATTGTGCGATAAGTTACGAATGTTGGCCACCGATAGTCAGAAGTTTAGGGCAAAGAAGGATCGAAGACAACAAAGATCTTCGTTTCGAGACATTCTTAAAGCTGTTGAGGAGAGGGAACCGCCGAATATTACCGTCAAGTTTGGAAGGGAACGGCTTGTGATTGACAGCTGGTGTCGTAAACGACAATACGATGCCATTTGTTATGTCCTTAAGTCAGGAATGAACTTACATTTGGGTTTGTTTTCAATTTGAGTGACAAATGATTGGATTTAATATTAATTTGATTTAAAGCCGAAAACGATTTATTGCGGGATATCTTTGAATTGGGAACTCCTCTCTCGGGCCTCGACTTCTCAAACTCAAAGTTAACTAAATTTGAAAGAGTAAGCAATCGATCGGTGCTTTTGTTGTGATTAATCTTTGTTTCACTTTTGTGCAGAATATGTCGAACATAGCCTCGTGTAAGGCCAGGACTAAAACCAGAGGAAAGCTTAGGGATAAACGCGCAGACATTTTGGGCTAATATGACTACAATTCAACACTTTTTTAGTCTTTAATTATTTTATGTAAATATTATTTCATTTTATTTTAATCTTTGCTTTAATTTTAGACAAAAATTAATTATTTATTAAAAAATAATTTTTATTTAATATTTAATTAATAATTGTTTTATAAATGAAATGATTTTTGTGTTTAAATAAACATTAATTGCAATTCAATTACATTTACATTAAAAGCTCAACCTATTTGTCATAAATCTCTTTCATGTGATACAAATGACTGGATGTTATGGCACAGGGAGTCAAAGATAAGACTTCTACTCAACCTATTCTAAAACATAGAGTGCTGTCATTGAAAGCAAAGTATTTATTGGTTGTTATAAAAACTTTATATTTATTTATACATTGAATGAAAAGTTTTATGAAATAGTTTTCAATCACTTCTCAAACAAAAACAGTTTTTATTTAATTAATTAAACATTAATTTAAATTCATTTGAAAACAAATGCAATATTTATTTATCATTTCATTGATAGCATGAACACATTGAACCAGATTATGATAGAGTGGTCAGGGATGCAAATACAGGGACAGTAATACAGATTTAACAAAATGTTTGTATTATTTAATAGTTTTTATAATTTCGTTGAATTGTTTTCATTTAATTCTGTTTTACTCTTCGTTTGCAATATCTTTAAGACATTAATAACAGGGCTTTCAAAGAGTATGTGCAGAATATAGGCCAAAATGATTGTCACAAATGTATTGAATATAAAATTTGTTAACTATTT